>WHYT01015789.1:138389-211242 GCA_009806455.1 Tetrax tetrax
CCGAGCCTATAGCGCTGCATGGGGTTATTGTGGCCAAAGTGCAGGACCCGACACTTGGCCTTGTTGAACCGCATCCCATTCAGCTCAGCCCAGCGATCCAGTCTATCCAGATCCCTCTGAAGGGCCTCCCTACCCTCAGGCAGATCAACACCACCACCCAACTTGGTGTCATCTGCAAACTTACTGAGGGTACACTCAACCCCCTTATCTAGGTCATCAATAAAGATATTGAACAAGATGAGCCCAAGTACCGACCCCTGGGGGACACCACTTGTAACAGGCAGCCAGCTGGACTTGACTCCATTAACTACTACCCGCTGGGCACGGCTCCCTAGCCAGTTCTTTATCCAAAGAAGGGTATACCTACCCAGTCCACGGGCAGCCAGCTTCCCTAGGAGAATACTGTGAGAGACCATGTCAAAGGCTTTGCTGAAGTCCAGGTAGACCACATCAACAGCCTTTCCCTCATCCACCAGTCTGGTCACCCAATCGTAAAAGACACGCTGAGACACGGCACATATTACAAACAAATATTCCTTAAGGGGGAAAAAGAAAAATGCATCAAGTAAGATTTTTTGGACGACTACTTTTGCTCCCAGGCTCATGGGCTTTAGCCTATTTTTAGTAAGTTCTCTTTGCAGATGCCAAAATAACATCTCCCCCCACTCTGTACATACACAGCTGGGCATGAATCTTTGCAGCCTGACAGGCAGCATCAGCATTCAACTTCACAGATGCGAATTACAATAGGAAGTCTTGAGAGGAAGCCTCTTCTCTAGATACCTAAACACAAGTAGTTAATATGGTCCCAATGCCGAGCGTACAGCCCATAGGAAGGAGGGACCCACAAGCGCAGTTAGAAAGTTCCTTCCTCACCACCAGCAGTATTTCCTCCATCCTTTGTTCCTAAGAGGCATGCTTGAAAAAAAATCAACACGCGCAGTTCAAATGCTACGATACAGAACTGCTCCTTTCCACCAATACAGGTGCTATTAGTGCACAGGATCACAGATGAGAGTCAGCGTTTCGCTCACAAACTGCCTCTCCTCAGCCATCCCAGCTCCACAGAAAGGCTGCAAGTCTGTTTACAACCGCAAGATCAACACAATCTTGGCGTGGGCAGGAGAGGCAGCTGGACTATGCAGGCACTGCTTTCCCATGGAGGGGCACTGCTGCGTTTCCGTGCTGACCTGTGGTTTGAAGTGCCCAGGCGGCATCCACCCTTCCCCGCTCCCAGCCCTGCGAGAAGTGGGTGGCATTGCAAACCATCAACAGCATCACAGCGCTTTGACTGCTCAAGCCAAGAGTAAACTGGATTGAAATTACACCAGCCCATCTCTTGCCTCCACTGCTCTTTGACACCAGGATATGTCCCAGAACATGCACATTTTTGTATGCTTGTTGTTCTTCATGAGACCTAAAAACCTCACTGGGAGAACTGCGTCCACTCCAAAGACACAAGCTAGCAAAGCCCCATGCCTCTGGGAGCTGACTCCAACTCCATTCAGGGAAAACCTACCCAGCCTCCAAGACTGTCCTTAATGCTGTCACTGCTGGGAAGCCACCATACCCTCAACCTCAGTGCTAGGAAAAGGGGATGAGGGCCAGAGTCAGCCCCAGCAGCACATTTTCCTGCTGCAATGGGAAGTACCAAGCTCTCCGTTGAAAATTTGGCCATCAATGCACCTTCAGCATTCCCTGATCCCCACGAGAGTCCCTGCAGCAAGAACAGGGCCAGCTCCCATCCACTTAAAGGCTGTCCTGATCAGATTGTTTTCCCTTGGCTTCCACGTGCGCCATCATGAAGCACAAGGAGAAAGCAGGCATACTGGAACGGAATGCAAAATCCCATTATGTAGGCGAACCTGCTCTAGTTTGGCCCACATTAGCAGGATCTCTTCTTCCTCCGTAGGGAGCAGCGCACAGGCCCACAACCACAGATTCACCCTGAGCAGGCCCATGTTTTGTTTAGCTACTCTACTTCATCTCCAGCACCCCTCTGCCTCCCTACACTCCCAGTCCTCTCTCATAACTCTGCCTTGTTTCTCGCAAACGCCTACTCAGAGAGCCCGGTGTGCTGGCTTGTCTCAAAACTTCATCAAGCCTCATACAGGCACAGCCAACTTTTCAAGAATTCACTTTTCATTCTTCATAGTCTTAAAGCTATGCAACACGTTGAGCCCGTGCTCTAACCTCCTGTTTATCGTGGAACATGTAACAACTTAATTTGGATTAATTTCACATATGGCTTCTATCAGATTCCCAGAGAAACTCTGGCTGCCCTCCTACTTCTGTGTAAACATCAACCAGATCCAGTCATGAGGCTCCAGATACAGGAGGCAAAATCGCTGCCTCAAAGCTTTGCAGCACAAGCTAGACAAGAAGGATTAAAGAAAGGGCACTGCATAAATTACGGTGCTCTGATTTTTCTCACGTGCCCATGGAGATTGTGTGCTGCAGTACAGAGGGCAGGGACGTGCACTTAGGGGGCGGATCTCACGGCGGGTGGCAGCACGTGTAAGAAGCATGTCCTCCAACAAGGCCCATGGTGGCCCCTGAGGGTCACACACACTTTGGCTGCCAAGATCACTCTTCCTCTCCACTGCTCTCAGGAGCAGCCAAGAGGACACGGGACACTGGCTCCAACCAGGCAGAGGCAGAAAAATGTAGGCCTGCAAGACAGGTAGTTGCCACATCCCAGATGGCCAGCTAGCTGAGCATATCCAAGCCAAAACTTCACAGCCTGTAAGGGTCGTCTTTTTGTTATTTTTATGTCAAGCAACAATATTTTGGACTGTGTTGTTGTATCCTTGATCCTGTGATTTCTAAGTCCTCAAGCCAGCATTGTCACGTGCTCTGCCGCAGCTGGCTCCAGAGGAGCTCTCACCACTCAGAAAGCCCACCTCCACCCCCACCAGCCCAACCTAGTCCCGCTCAGGTCCCCTTGGGGTGGCTGTTTCCTTGTCCCTTCCTTCCAGGCCCAAAGACTTCAGCAGCAGAGACCCACCACTCCCTCCACGCATCAGGGCAGTACCAGGATGTCCTTCTCCCTTCACCAACCATTGCCCTAACAGCTTGCCTGGACAAAGGGGACAACAGTACAGGCATCTTCACTGGTGCCATCACTGGGTCTCCATCCCTGTTAGTCTCTCCAGAAAAACATGGCAAGCCAGGCACTGCAAAGTTGAGGTCTCACTAGGAGCAAAAGCAGGACTTTCATTGCCTCTACCAGGTACTTCATCTACCGTGCTGCATTTTCTCGCTTTGCTTACAGCAGGTAATGTCTTCCCCACAAATAGCCCCAATGTCTTAGGGCAAAAAGGGACAACAAAACCAATGCAGCTTGGAAGAAAGGCAATGGGATTCCCCTTCTAATTTTTAACGTAGAAACACAGACAACCCTCCCGTTTTGCTCCTAAACGCACGCTCCACAGGAGCTACATGAACACAGCTGGATCTAAGGAAGGGAAATGTTCCTCACTGCATGCGACAGTAAAGCCAGGCTCTAATTACTGCAGGCATAGGAAGATGATATAGTGCATTCAGTAAGAAGAGGAATTAACTACACTATCACGGCCAAATTCCAATTTAGCATCAGCAGCCCAGCTGGATACACTGTCCTAAATGACTGGGCAGCCAATCCTAAACTACTGCAGCATGCATGTAACTTACGCTTTCAGTTCCTCCCCTCCGAAAGAGGCACTGCAACACATCAGCGTACCAAGGCAAGTCCCTACAGAAACGTCATCTTGTTTCAACCACTTCTACACTTACAGATGTCCGACAGTGAGCTCAGCCTTGCCTAAACGTGGCAGACCTAACTCTGCAGCCTGTTATTTTTATGCCGTGCCCCGAAGTGAACGGAGCAGCGTAAGGCAGAGACAGACGCACGCCAAGTACAACCTCCCTTATGTTTTGACAACTGCGTTTTCATACCAGCGCTGGGTTTCACTAGGAGCAAAGTGACTTTTCAGGACAGCACGTCAAACAGTTTCTCTTCACAGAAACACAACAGGGCAAGACATTTGTTGCAAGAAACTCAAACACACACCAGCCACAATTTTTGTTCATCATATCTCTGTGACATTTTCACTGATGAATGAATAAATTATCATTTACAACAAAGGCAAGATTTCCAGTTGGAAGTTATTTACTTTCACCTCAATCACAGCAGCTCTGGCAAGCTAACTCAAGACACAGATGATGCACAAGCCAAGCAGCAAGCGCTCGCATGCTGGGAACTGTTCAAACAGGAATAATTCAATCTTTTTGTAGTCTCACCCTGGCTAATTTGCCACAAGCTGTCTCTTTTCAGATGCTACATGAAACACAAGAAAAAAAAAAAAAAACCAAGCTGGATGAAGCTGGTACATTTACAATCAGTTCATCTGCCAAGAGTTCAGGTCAGTTAGTTTTCTACGTAAAACAAATTCATTTCTTTCAGGTTCACAAGGCTAAAGGAACAAAAATTTATTGCAGTAACCGAACATTTGTCATCAGACAAGCGTGCAGCGAAAACTTAACTAATGCAAACTATTTTCAGTCCACATGCAAGGAATGTATTGGATAATCATAGGGCACTCTTTTCCACCAGCATTTTGCAAGTTCTTTTTAGGTAGCTATGGAGACGTCTTTTTCATTTTGCTGTCACTAACTAGACAGCTATCGATTTTTTTGTAAAATTCCTTGAAAGAGCGAGGAAGGAAAGGGGGAGTTTTAAGTACCACAAGGTTTGAGAGCAAGAAGCTGAAGAAAATTGAAATGGATTTCAGATGGAGAGAGCAGCATGGAGGCTCCTTGCAGGAGACAGCCCTGAACTTCAGGTCCAGCTTTAGTACTTCTGCAAGTAAGGAGGTAAACATACACCACTATATAGCGTGCAGGCAACAGAGGGATAGCCTCCCAACCAGGTCTAAAAAAAAAAAAAACATCTCTAGCTACCACTGCCATCACCCTGCACAAACGGAGGCACTCTCTGACTGAGGGCCTGCTGCAGTCTTGCTCCAACACAAAGCTCTCTGGAGAAACAGTGGGACTCCATCCTTGCAATCACCATGGTGGGCTACAAGATGTTCCACTCTCCCCCCGTGCAGTTTACATAGAAGCCTTATCCCCAGCAGGCTTTGCAGGTAACCAGTGCCTCCTCTCAGCCCTTCCCAGGCATTATGGCCTCGTGACAGGTGACCAGTCAAACAATCCTGCACTTCACCTTCTTTCTGATGGCAGCTCGAGCCTGCCTTAAGCCAAGCAAATGCTGGTCCTCAGTGGCCAGTTCCAAGGTAATGCCCAAAACAACCCCGAGAGAAAAGCCCTTCACCATATTGACACCTCTATGATCAAACGCTTCTGTGTATGCTGATTTAAGACCACACATCATGACAAGCAAGTCCTGAAACCCGAGATACCAACCAGGAAAACACTGTGTCACACAGATAAGGATGTGCAAATAATTATGTATTTAGGTCCCATTCAGAAACTCCCCCGGTAATGAGAACAACAGATCAAGCTCATAAGAGATTTTTCCCTTTGGATAAAACAGAAAGGAACACTTGTTTGACCAAAATATTTTTCTTAAATTCACCTTAGACCCAGTCACAACAATAGAGCCAGAACCTGCAGAATTATCTCTACCACCAAGCAGCAGGAAGTTTACCAGCACCACCCTGAAAACAAATCTCAATCTTCTCAACTCCACATTGCATTTAAAGCTTCACGGCTGTTCACCAAAAGGACACTCAAGCAATACTGCAAACGGAGGGAGAGTAAGAGGCTGCTGCTGCGGAAGCATCTGCACCTGTGACAGACCTGTTACCACTCCTTGCAACCACATCATCAATACTGCTTCCTTAGCTCCTGTGAAGACTTGAAAGCAGGGAAGGATTAATCATCCTTTAAGCTCTTCAAGATGCTGGCTGAGGAGTATCACTACTGCCCTCGGGGCATACGGGTGCCACCAGCCACAGTGACTGGAAGCACTTGGTCTAGACAGCACACAGACACTTTCACGGCTCTTGGCGACAGTCAGACCAGCCCACGTTCCACATTCACAGCTTCACCAGGTACTTCTGCAGCTGGCACTACCAGTCTGCAGCCAGCCAGGCCACCCAGCCCCGGTGCCCACCAGCACAGGGCTACAACGGGAGTGGGGCAAGCCAGCCAGAGGGGTGATGCCACAGGGTGGCACCGAAACTCACTGCAGTGGGCTGCTCCCAGATGTTTCTGCCACCTCAACACTGCCAGCTGCATCCCAGTTTCGCAGCAGTACCATGAACCGGGTCGCATGTCCCATGAGGTGCCAGAGGCACACCACACAATTGGAGCATTCCCCACAGTCCGGCCCCAGCTCCTCCTGCTAGCTGGCTGCATACCTCCCCTTCAGGGCACTGGGGCAGGAGAGGGGTACATCTGCACCCCCGGCCCACCAAAACGGGCTCCAGCCCTCCCAGACAAGGGCAGCAGGAAGAGACACGCACTCCTCCGCAGTGTCCAAATTCCTGGTAGTGCTGCACGTCCTGAGGAAGCCCCCAAAACCAAACTTCTGTGCCAGCATTGTCAGAAGCTGCAGTGGTTCTGCCTGGCACTATGCAGGAGGTTCAACACCAGCGCCAGGACAAGTGAGGAAATCTCCAAAAGGATACTTCTGGTTAGGACCTGCTAGTTACATGTTTCAATCCAAGTGAAAGTGTAGACCAAGGTAAGACACTATATGCTCCTTTTGGAAGAGGAGGGAAAAAAAAAAAAAAAAAAAAAAAAAAAAAAACCAAAAAAAACCACACCACCAAAACCAAAAACCATGCAAAACCTATGAAATATAGAAATAAATCTCTGCCTAAGACAAAAAAGTCTTCTTCATTGAAATAAGAAAAACAGGTTCTTATAAGCCAAATAAGCTTAGCCACAAAACATAAATATGTATTTCTGAACCTTCCCTGATGTTTCCTCTACAAATAGAACAAATTAAAAGTGCTGTCACAAGTTAAACAAGCTTCAGTTAAGTGGAGGAAAAAAATTGCTGATGGCTCCAAGATCCAACTGACAAGCCTCTTCAGGTCTGCTCTGAACCAAAAACAACTTCCCAGAGATCTAAATTAAGAGTAAAGAAACAGTCTCCTCTGCTTAATCCTGTTTTGGAAGCAGGACAGAGGATACTACAACAAAGCCGCATCTGAACCCACCAGGAGCCTTCTATACTGTATGCGTTTCCTGGAGATAAGTTGCTCAACACACCCACTGCGTCTTGAAGAAGACCTTTGCTCCACCATGCATACAGCTGTGGGCAAGAACCGGGAACATGCAGTGTGCCTTAGCTTCTCCAGCATGTCACAGAATCATAGAATGATTTGTGTTGGAAGGGACCTTTAAAGGTCATCTAGTCCAACCCCCCTGCAAGGAGCAAGGACATCTCCAACCACATCAGCTTGCTCAGAGCCCCGTCCAACCTGGCCTTGAACGTTTCCAGGATGGGGCATCCACCACCTCTCTGGGCAACCTGTGCCAGTGTTCCACCACCCTCAGTGTAAAAAATTTTTTCCTAATATCTAATCTAAATCTACCTCCCTCTATTTTGAAACCATTATCCCTCATCCTGTCACAACAGGCCTTACTGAACAGCTTCTCCCCATCTTTCCTGTAGGCCCCTTGAGGTACTGGAAGGTTGCTATAAGGTCCCCCCGGAGTCTCCTCTTCTCCACACCGAACAGCCCCAACTCTCTCAGCCTGTCCTCATAGGAGAGGTGCTCCAGCCCTCTGATCATCTTCATGGCCCTCCTCTGGACCTTCTCCAACTGGTCCATGTCATTCTTATGTTGGGGGCTCCAGAACTGGACACAGTACTCCAGGTGGGGTCTCACCAGAGCAGAGTAGAGGGGCAGAATCACCTCCCTCGACCTGCTGGCCACACTCCTCTTGATGCAGCCCAGGATGCTGTTGGCCGCCTGGGCCGCAAGGGCACATTGCCGGCTCATGCTGAACTTCTCATCCACCATCACTCCCAACTCCCTCTCCTCAGGGCTTGTCTCGATCCATTCTCCACCCAGCCTGTATTTGTGCATTGGATTGTCAGGACCTACGTGCAGGACCTTACACTTGGTCTGGTTGAACTTCATGAGGCTGGCATGGGCCCACCTATCCAGCCTGTCAAGATCCCTCTGGATGGTATTCCTCCCCGATGACATCTTTATACCCCTCCTGCTATGTAAGCCACTAACATGCTGAAATTACCTATAACACACACCTTGTTCCAGAAGAACACCTATTTTGCACTCAGATCTTGAAAGAAGCCACCAAGGATGGCTACTTCAGCCTCAGCTGCAATGTGAAGGTCCTCCCTCGCAGCACAGAGAGGTCCCCAAGAGGCAGGCTTCACAAAGTCCTTACCTGCTACAATGTGGAGCACCTTGCATTTTCAGTGTACTAGCATTCTGGGGAAGATAAAATTTTTGTCTGGTTCTTAGAAAAGGAGCTCAATGTACCATTTCTCCCCTCCTGTTTAACAAAAGTCTATCAGAGATGCTTCCAGTGTAGGAAAAAGACCAAAAAGGCCCCAGCTGAGCAGCACAGGGTGCACAGCCATCAGACCATCACCTCCCACCATAGAGAGTTTTCCAGCTTGGATGTTTGGATAAGGAAATCAATGCAGGTCCCAGCATGAGGAACGGTCCTTGCTGCCACAGAGCCACAGCCTCACCCATGCCCCATCCTTCACCCTCCCCTGCATCCTGCACACAGCAGCTCTCCAAGGCAGCACATTTCCCACCAGGCTCGCTCCCAGTGCTCCTCTGGTATGGACAAACATGAACCCCAGGTACATTTTAGCACTGGTTCATAAACCTAAACCAGGGTGGTAGAGGAGATGCTTCAAATCCACAAGAAAAGCTTTAAAAATAAGGCAAAACAACACAATCACATGGCCGACATCTACAAATACCCATTCACGTGGAAGCGGAAGAGATCCCAATAGGCTATATGCTCCCCTTCCTTGCTAACACCTTGCCTCCACAAAACTTCTTCCACACGAGTAGAATACCTGATCCAAGCCTAAGGGAAAACAGATTCTGGCAGCCTCTCTATGGCAAGAGTGATTTTTACAAACCCATGCTGGCTGTGCTCTTGCTAAGCTGTACAGAACCCAAGACCACAAGTGCTACAGCCACGTGGGATAATAACTATTTTCAGAAACACAGCAACAGCTCAGCGCTTTTTTACAAGTAAGATATTTTTCCTCACCTGCTCTTCAAGGCAGATGTTAATTATCAGCATTACACTCTGCAGAATCTTAATTTGATTCTACAGACATCTTCATGTGCCAATCTCATGACTTTTGAAAACATGGAGACCAGCCTCCAAAAGACCCGTGTGCTCTTTTCCCCATCCCTTACACTCCCTGTGATCTGGGTGACATTAAAAAGCTTATCTCCTTCCACAGTGCTTACACCTTTCCTGTGTTTTGCAAAGGCTGTATCCCTCTGACCTTCATATACGGCTACAGCTAGTGAGTACACATAGTTCAGAGAGAAAACACCATGTCAAGACTTCATTAAAACACCTACCTAGACTTTCTGGGTTATTCTGGATACTTTGAATGGACTTGAAGTTCCCTGAACTCTGGAGGTAATCAGAAATTAAATTGTGCTCAGATCAAGATCCATGCTGCAGGAATACCGTCAGTGGCACAGAATAGACAGTCTAAGCACACTCAGCAAACCCAGTACATCCTCAAAGCGTCTGATGTACTGCAAGAACCTCAGATGAACCTCTCCGCCCTCTACCTGAGGGGTCCCTGAGGCAGCAGGTAGCCAGCAGTAAACCACAGGCCACGAAAACTACTGTGAACAGCACATAGCCTGCGAGCCACGAGCTTGGCCACTTCTTTAAGCGCAAGTGTGATCACAAACCTTAACCTCACCTTATCGCTGCAGACAGAGAAACCAGCTCTGATGCTTTTGCCTAATTCTGTGTCGAGGAGCGAAGATCAACAAAACAGCCTCCAAGCCACTCACCAAACCACTCTTCTCTACAGCAAGACATCATTATTATTAAGGATCTTCCTTCTGAATTTTAGAGTTTGGTCTGAAATCTTTACGACACACACTGCACTAAGCTGAACCCCCCGGTCCGGGAACGCCCAGCCATGAAGCTGGGAGAAAACCAGACTCCCACGACCACTGACAGAGCACGGGGACAGCTGTGTGCACAGCATCAACGAAGTACTGCCCTTCCTCATCCCCAAAACCACATCTTGGTGCTGGTTTGGCAAATGCATGCAGGTTCTTGTTTCTGTCATTCGTAGAAGGGCACTAAAGAGGAAAGATTTGAAAATGAGGCAGCTGAGGGGCTGGTTGTTTGGTTTTGCAATATTAAAGCTATTTTTCCTGTCACTAACTAAACATTACATACATTGTATCTCCCTTCACAATCACTGCAGTGTCCATGAACTATTTGGGGTTATATTCCACATTCATATATAAAATATAGTCTATACTTTTTCCCTAGATTTTTGTTCCAGAATTGATCAGTCTGAGAAAAGGCATGCAAGACCAGATCATTATCATCTCCTCTCATTTTGCGACATCTGTTACAAAGTAAGAAAATTAAGTTTCTCTCCCAAACCCATCGTATTTGGAGCCACGACAACTCTTTGATTTAAAATGTGCTAATTCCTGCTAGTGGTTATTACATGTTTTGATCTGAGACATAATTAGACAGCTGTCTTCAACAGCACAAAGACTCTCCAGTTCAGATGCTGCAATAGCCGGCTCAAGTCTCAGCCTTAAGTTCTCCACTAATATTTAGTAAAAAGCCTATAAGGACAGAGGCAACTTTTGGATGAGTGTACTTGAACTTGGAGCCTTTCGTTCACAGGTGGCATTCAACGGGATTTTATTCACACAGGAGTCACAACACTGAGCCTACTGGAAGAGTGATTACCACCAAGGTGTATGCAAATGGCTGCTTAAAATCACACTTTTTGTTATTTTTATCTTACCTCAAACACCACGAGCCAGAGACTGCTCAAATGCCTCCGGTCCTGGTTCTCTGACACAACTTGCACAGCTTAATGATGCAGAGCGACAGAATGGGAAAAGTGAGCATCCTTACCTTAACTGGGACACCAGTTTCCAGCCCAGTGCCGGACAGGCGATCCAATCTCCCTGCCTAAGTATTCTCATTTGATACAGGGGAACCAGGCTTTTGCATCTTTTAGCAAGATTCATACTTGCACCATGCTTTTGAAGAAAGAGGAAAACGATTCTGTCTTCGCCA
This sequence comes from Tetrax tetrax, assembly GCA_009806455.1. NCBI lineage: Eukaryota > Metazoa > Chordata > Aves > Otidiformes > Otididae > Tetrax > Tetrax tetrax. Next base: position 149,652 of record WHYT01015789.1, read on the forward strand.
GGGGCCATTCTTCACAGGCCTGAGTTGACATGTGGGAGAAGATACAACATGCAAGGCACGAGTGAGATTTAGCAGCATTCCCCCAAAATAGCACCTCTAATAAAGAGTGCTCTGACAAAGTGTTACCTCTGTCAGTCCCATGCAGCCAAGCATTCAATAGCAAGAGAGCAAAAGACTTCCACCCAAGGGCTGCGTTGGGTTTGCGAGGCTGTACTGCACAGCCTAACCCCTTCCCAAGTTCTCCACGTGCCTCCTCCATTAAAAATGAAGATGGGTCAGGCAAGGAGAAGAAAGGCTATGGCTACGACTAGCTGCAATACCTGTATCTAAATATATTTCCACCAAGGAAAGAAATCAGCCCTTTTACATAATTGGTTTATCTTGGCCTCTTGACAGAAACAGAAGCACAGCCACTGGAAAAAGGATAAAGCTTTAACCCACCAGATTTTCCTCATGTACAGTAGAAGTCACAGAGGAACAAAGTGCTCTGGAAGCTAAAGGATATCAGGAAATCATATATGCCCATAGCAAGGGCAATACACATCATGGGCAACCAACTGTGAATCCTGCGTGATGACTGAATTATGAATGGAAAATTCCAACCTTTAAGCAGAAATAAAGTACTATATTGGCAGCAAACACCGTTAGAAAAATAATAGACAACCATTACCCTCAGCCTGAGCTGAACCAACACAAAAGTCAATTTGTGAGAGAGAGGTGGAAAAAAAGAGGGATAAACCACATGCATCATTCCCTGCTGAGCACCCTTGCTAGGGCGCTCAGAACAAGGAAAGACCAAAGCAAAGATTCCACCAAAAACCCACTAAGATAGATGTTACAACTTAGCACGATCATCCATTAAAGCTGCCCGAAGCTGGAGACACGCAATGACTGCAGGTCATAACCCCACGGCAAGAGAAACTCCCCAACAGGAGGGCCAAGCTTTAATCCTGGATTGGATGCTGACTTTTCCAAACATTGGGGGTCCAGGAATAACCCAGAGCCTTTCCTATGTTCTGCAAAGATTAATGCTTGTAAACCTGCCATCTTCAAAAGCCATCTGAACAGCAAACTTCATTGATTTCTGAAGCTGACATTAAACGGCCACCCTTTCTCCATTCACAGACCACCTGTTCAGCAGTCAGCTTTTCAGCGCTAACAGTCACTTTCCTACCAAGACAGAGGGAAGGCTGATGCCCTAGTTCTACTCAAACTAAGAAATGCAGCATAAATGCAAAGACTGACAAAGGAAGAGACCTAAGCACAGTACATCTGCTAAGGAGACACTGCAACGCACCAGTTAGGCGCTGGGCACACAAACAAATTTATAGTATGGCAAGACAGGGTAGGAATATATACTAGGTGCTAAATAAATGCTAAATAAATGTCTGTGTATAAACACCAGCAGCAAACATGAGGCGAGGCAAGATAATTTACCTCTCCTGGGCTGGATCCAAGAGCAAAGTCGCTAATGGGATGACTAATGGGATCTCACAATTACAAATGGGGGAGGGAGGCCACTATTCAGCCTAAGTAGAGGAAGGTACTAAGCAGTTTTATTTATTAAGGTATTAAGTGTTTTTAGGTATTCTTAACGCACAGCTGTTTGCACAAGCTCCACACAAGAAGTCAACACAACAAAACCTGCCTCAGCCTTCCAGTAAACCTGTTCCTTACATTTATAAATTTACAGATGTGGCTTGGCCAGACAGAAATAGGTCAGATCATAATTGTACAGCTTTAAAACGCAACACAACTTGAGTTTTGCTTTGAAGCCTGAAAATAACAAAAGTAAGTACAAGGAGAAGCTGCCTCAGGTATACCAACCTAACTTGCATACCACCATTTATAATACAAGGCAGAGGTTACCAGCACCTTCTTAAGGAAGAGCATGCAAATTCAGCAGCAGGATGAGGACTTCACTGATCACCACCTCTAACACCACAGTAATTTTCAGGATGCTCCATTACCTCCCTAAATCCTGCCTAATATTTGGGCTCTTACTTTCTCTGTTGAGAACTACTGAGAATCAGTGGACTCCTCGAGGAGTCACGGGCATTTATGTTTTTGCGCTCCTCTTCCGCCACCCCAGGAGTCAGGGATACATTTTGGACCATTTGTACCAGATTTGTGATCCAGTCACTTCTCCACGCTCCCCTCACCTTCACAGATAACATGTAATGCGAAGCACCGCAAAGGAAATTAGTCAGTTATTCAAATGAGTTTACAGCAACACTATCTTGTCCTGAGTAAGCCAAAGATATATTTTGATGCAATCACACCACTGTCAAGAAAGTGATTAAATCTTCTTTGGTTTTAAACCTCTTCAGGGGAAGGACTTGCACTTCATTAAAACTGCTCCTTGAAGCAATGAAAGACAGAAACATCACAGAAACCCTAACTGGATGGATTCAAGAGACATAAAACCTCCTGAAGGACGCTACACCATGTACCTCAGCACATAGCATTGTCTGTCCTCAGGCCATCCAGACCTGTCCAGGAAGCAGGGACTAGATTTAGTCCTCCTCATCATCAGCAAGCACGGGTCCAGACAGGCTGGCAGCATCACCTGGGAACCTCAGTCTCCTGGGAATCACTGTAATTTCGGGAATCATAGAATGGTTAGAGTTGGAAGTGACCTTCAAAGGTCTTCTAGTCCAACCCCCCTGCAAGAAGCAGGGACATCCCCAACTAGATCAGGTTGCTCAGAGCCTCATCCAGCCTGGCCTGAGGATAATCTTAACAATTATCCTCATGTTGTTACGGGCCACAAGCAATGTCTCCCCGTACATCTCCACAGGCATTCTCATCAAGACCCCATTCCTTCCTGCAACATGTTTTACACTGAATAGGCAGCACACCCCAAAATGGGAAACAGGACTTGCACATAAGAAGGAAAAAAAAGAGATGACATTCACCATAGCTTTCTGCTCTGTGTGACGTCCCTGACTTCAGGGCGCTTCACCCTGCATTTCAAGGACAAGAAGAAATGTTACTCACCATTTTTTCCAGAGCACAGATCTCCTGCAGACAGATGTGTACAGGACACATCAACTGAAATATTCTTCAACAGAACTCTTAAATGCAGAACTGATCCAGCAAATGGATGAAAACTCAGGGTAAAACTAAACGAAGCTGAGGAAATGCTTGAATCTGGACCCTTGCGTTTTCACTCAGGCTCTTGCCATTATCTCATCTAAGAGGGTTCCAGGGGCTGCTGAATACCTAACAGCGCCTCGTTCAAAAGCAATGTGCCTCAAAGGAGGAGCAAGGCTGCTGAAAAGGGAACCCACTCCTAAGGACCTCGCTCCACAGACAGGCAAACATGTGGAGCTTACGCTGCCTTCAGGGAGGAGACAAACATCAATTTCACACTCCTAGCTCGGGAACACCAATCATAATTTATGAGCAATGCAGCACGCCACTGATCACCATTCTCACTGGCAAACCAAACAACTCCCTCTCCTTCTAGCTTTTCAAGAAACTGTGCTAAATCCTATTGGCAAAACTCCCCTGGGATGGGTAGTAAGCCAAACTAGGGAGCACTTTGTCTCTTGATTTCTTACTGATGTAAAGAAGTTAAGGGGCCAAAATGCTTGCTGCATTTGGAACTGAGAGTTTAGGCAGATTTCAGTTTTCCTGGTTTCCAGGATGCCTCTCCAGCCAACCTGCCATGATGCTGCACTGAGGGTGCCGGTTTTACTAAAACCTGTACTTGTGGTTTTTATTATAATTGCATGTCGCTTTTGTCCTTCACAAAGTTAAATCCTCAAGCTATGGCTGCTATCTTTAATAGAAGCAATAAATCCGGAGCTGGCACACCGAAACATCTTCCTCTCAGATATTCGATCATGTAAGCATGGAGAATATTCTCACTCTGTGACCCATTTCTGCTGTTTACTTTTTGGAATGCAGAGGCACTCATATTGCTCAATCGTGCTGCCACTGCAAGACATAACAGAGCTTACACACTGTGCTGTTGGTAGTATCTGCGCTTGGGCCAAAATAAGGAGAGGCAACAGAGTCTCCGAAGGCTCAGACACAGCCAAGCCTGAGTCTTAAGCACTTCCACCGTGTTTTGGCACAAGACGGGCAGCGCTGCACTTCCACTGGAGAGCAGACACATGTTGTTATACCACAGCGAAGCGTTTAACGCTGTAGTTTACTTTTCCCCCACACAGAAAAAACCACACAGGTATAAAGCACCTTTTTACTGCTACAGCTGCACCTCAGACAGGGTGTGAGCTAGCACAGCTATTTCAGTTTTTAGAAGTCACAGAGCTAGAAGAAATAATTACAGGATGTAAGAACCTCAAGCTTTAAATCAAAACACAGTTGTTAGTTCAAGATAAAACTCACAATTGAAGTTTCACAGTACTTGAGGCTGAAGCGCCCTACTGAAGCCTAAAAAGATTAAGCCTGAGCCTGCCTCTCCCCAAAACGTCCCTAAAAGCTATGCCAGTTCCAGCACATAAAGAAGTTACAGAAGGTCAGGAGCTCATTACCGAGCTGCCCTCCGAACAACTCCGCTTCCCCCTTCCAGCCAGGTCGCACCAAACGCAGGACGCGAACACTCAAGCGTAGCCTCAGGTCAGAGGGCCGGCTGGTTTTTGGCAGGGGGGAGGGTAAGCTAGAGGGGAAACCCCCCTAGTCGCACCCCCGCCGGCACCCCGAAAGCCGCCCGCTCCCCACACGGGGCGCAGCGCTGCGGGGGACGGGCGGCGGGTGGCCGGCCCACGGCGCTGAGCTCATGGCGGGCTCCCAGCCCACGCGTGGAGCGCTCACCCCGCCGTTCCCCGGGGGAACACCAGCTCCCCTCAGGCCGGGAGGGGGGGGGCGTCCCGGGCCCATGGCGGCGGGGAGGAGCCAGGAGCCACGGAAAAGGCACGGCGACGGCTCATCCCGCCGGGACATAAAGTTGCCGCAGTGGGGATCGGTTCGCTTTCGGGCAGCGGGGCCGGGCCCCAGGAGCTCCTCGGCGCGCCCCTTACCTGCGCCCAAACCCCGGCGGACCCTCCTGAGGCGGCCGCACCTCCGCCTTTGCCAGCTCCGGGCAACCCCCGCCGCCGTCCGGTCCGGTCCGCGCCGCTCCGCCGCCCGCCCCGTCCCGGCCGGCCCCGCCTAGCGCCCCGCCCCACACACAACGCGGGGACCCGAGCGGGGCCGCGCCGCGCCGGGCCGCGCCGGGCGCTGGCTTCGTCCCCCGCCCCGGGGCCGGGCCTGCCCGACGGGGCGGGCGGCAGAGCCGGGCCAGGCCGAGCCGGCGTCCTGATTGGGCCCGACGGCAGTCACTCGGCGGAGGGCGGGGCGGGCACGGCGCGGGTGCCCGGGCCGGAGCAGCCGCCCCACCACGGGCGGCCCTCAGCCTCGGACCGCCCCCCCCCCCGACGAGAGCCGCTGGGGGCAGCGCCCGGCTTTGGGGGCCGGGGGTCCCGAGTTCCCCGGGCCCCTTACGAGGGAACAGCGCGGGGTGCCGTGCCCGTCCCGCACCTCCTGGTCCAGCCCTCGGCCGCCAGTTCCACCTTTTAACGCTGGGCTGCGACAGCCTGTGTGATACCCCTAAAAATTGCTCCTTTGGAAGGGAAGGAGGGGCTGGCCGCGGTCCCCTACAGCTGGAAGGGAGGCATCACACCTGCTGCAGCAACGTCGGCAGCGGGGACGGATGGGCTCCGTGAACTGCCTCGCATCCCACCCCGAAAACCAGCCGGACCTCTCGCGCTGCCCTCTCGGGTGGCGAAATGGTGGACGGGGCCTGCGGATGAGGCGGCTGGGGGGCTCGGCCTGGCACCCGGGTCCGGCCAGCTAACTCTTGGTTTTGTTTTTCAGTTGACCCAAAGCTTTTTCTTTTTTTTTTTCCTGGAGCTGTTCCTCCCCTCCCCTCCTCCAAAGGCTGGGTTAGACAAAACTCTTAATGTAATGGTTTTGTATGTGGAAAAAGTGATTTCGTTGCACTTAATTTCTGACCATAGTTTCTAAAAAAAGTGTAAGTTTCCATCCAAAAGCATGCTGAAAGTAAACATTTTGAATTCTCAACAAAAATGGGAAAGTACCCATGCTACGCTGTAGCATCAGTTTCTACAATTGGTCTTTTTTTTCCCATTTTCCTCAAATCTTGGGCAAATGGGTAAGTGCTAGGGCAGGGCTGAATCACAGTGCTCCCGTGTCCAGCACTCCATCCTTCCCGAAATGGCCAGAGCTGGACTTGCCCAACAACAGGTACTTCGAACACATATTGATCCCCACTGAATCCCAATATTCATCAGCCTTTGTTTCCTGAATCACTTGTTCTGGTGATTCTTTTTATTTTTTACACTTTAATTAATTTTTAATTCAGAAACTGAAGATTCTTATTAAAGAACCTAAGGCAGAAAGGCTTCGTTAGTCCAGGATGGTGTATGAGTGAGATCTCTCTGAAAACAAATCTGAGCTGACAGAACATTTCAAACCACTATTTGAATTCTTTCATCAAAGAAAATACCTTTGCAAGTTAAGACAAATCTCTGATAAGGCTTTCTGGCTTGCTTATCTTCCATCTCCCAAAATAGCTTAGCCCTTTTTGCTCCAGGCTAGTTTGCAAGGAAAGGTTAATTTTCTCCACCTTTGTGAAAACACAGCAGTCTCTGAGAAGGCAAACATCTCGTTTGTCCCTTCTGTGAAGGCCACAGGAGTGTTTTCCAGCATTTTTCACTGCTTGAGGAGGTGAAAGGAAAGAGCTTTTCCCTCACTTTGCAATGGAAACACGTACCGTCTCCCTGGTTACAAATCAATAAATGGCATCAAGCCTAGTATTTCAAGAGCTGTCAGAGCATTTTGAGGGCACAGCATACACTCTCTTACTTGATCATCTACGAGTGGTACTTTGAGTCTTCCGCACGCTCACGGCATGGTACAACTAGGGTTATGGTGTTGCACTGCAGTTATTTTTCAGCTGGATCAGTGGGATGGGCAGACGCACTCCAAGCCTCCAAGATCACTGGCACAAAGCGAGTGTTTGGGTGTAAGGGGTGGAGGCACGAGCAGGACCATGCCTCCCACTGGTAGTGGCTCTGAGATCAGACTAAGCCCCTTGTAAAACAGCAATTAATAGCACTCTTATTAAATCTGCAGCGCATCTGTTCTGTGTTTTTGCCTGAGCCTCATTGCTGAGTGATAAACGTAGTTCAGCTTTTAATGCAGTTATCCTTACAACATTCTCAAAGCATTATTATCTCCTTTTACACCGTTTAAGTGACTCACCTTGGCTAATTGCGAATTAATGTTAATGACTTGTAGTGATCCAGATTTCAATTTTCCTCTCCTCTGGAAGTCATCTGGTTTTAGCAAAGCAATGGTCCTTAACCCCATGCCTCAGCATCTGTGCTTTCTCACAGGCAAGGCCCTGAAATACAGTAACAAGCTGTGTGCATTTCAGCCAGTTTTAAATTATTTTGTTTTAAACCTCAGCACCTCGTTGGGCCCCTGAAGTCTTCCTTTAGACCAAACCCACTCCCCAAAAATACAGCAGCTGAAAGAGCCGAGGGATCTCCTTCCCAACAGGCAGTAATTTCACACACCCAGTGTGTGCAGGTCTTTCCTTTCAGGAGGCTCAGAAAGTGGATTCTGTGCATTGCTCTTTCCCCCTGGCTAGTGTTAACCCTGAAGCTGAGCCAGGGTGTTTTCAGGTCAGGTCTCTGCTACCGAGTCTCCTGGCACAGTTGTGTCAGCCAGAGCTGTGATCATAAGATCCTTTGAAGGCAGAGCTGTGCCAGCAAAAGCACCTTGTGCAGATGTAGGTATATAGCAGAGAAAACGGCGCTTTTGTCTGGGTAGCTTATTTTGCTCAAGAAGGCTGGAATTCACTCTCTCAGCAAACCCACAATTTTACTGTTAGAAGCTGCATCTACCTAGGAAGTGTTTACTCTTCTGACCAGCTATTGTAGCTATGCTGCTAAAGCTGTCCTGGCTTTCAGCTACCTGAGGTATCCTGACTGCTAAATATTCAGCAGAGCTGATTGCTTTAGCCAAAACCTTGAGCTTTGGTATGACACGATGTTCAGTTCTGGGACAAAGCACTGCACAGACAGTTTCTAGCTGTCAAATCAATAATTTAACCTTCCTCCTCATATTTAAATTCTTCTCCAATCCCTTCCTAAATAGGAGAGGAGGAGAGGAGAAATTCAGTGCCCAAGGATTGACTTAATCCACAGCAGCTTAAGTACAAAATGCCCCCAAACTGTACCCCTCAGAACAGGCAAACCTCTGACCTCAGCTGTCTCATCTCCGATGCTTCCCGCAGCCAAGCTTTTGAAAACATGGTAAGAAAAGCCCCACACACTGAACCTACTGCTGAACTGGCAGAAAGGATGCTGCTTTGGCTCTGCTGCACTGGCCAGACAGATCTGCTCAGGCCTGAAGTGGTTCACACAAGCTGTTCCTCTCTAGAGTTTCTAGTTTAAACCCCCCCGGAAAGAAGCCAGCCATTTAAGAAATGACCAATCTGCTCCTGTGCATGGGATTGTTTCAGATGCCCCTAATCCTCTGAGGAGGGGTTACCTGCAGGCCCAAGAGTCTCCATGGCCAGTTTGGGGTGAGACTGCAGTGTGAGGAGGCAAAGCACGTCACCTTTCCATGTAAGAATCTGCGATCTAGGGGTTAGTAGTGAAATCCATCTGTGAAGAGTCTTCCTGAAGGCTGGGTAAAACTGAGTCTCCCAGAAAGTGCTGGAGACAAGATGCCATTTCACACGTGTCGTCCATGCTGTCCTTGGTGAGGTGCTTTGTGTAAGGCACCAGCCTCTCAAGATGACCAGTCTTGTGTATTTTGTCTGGAACCTTGTGCAATTAGCCCCTGAAGACCAAGAAAAAGCAAACTCACGTTCTTTCTCAAGTGGGTAAGAAAGCTTCCCATAAAACTTCACACACCCATGAGGGTGACAGAGTAATTAGCTGAGCTGCAGGAAATTCTCCAGCCTGAATGCTGAGATGAACATCAGAGATGTGTCAGTGTGTATCTGGAAATCACAAAAAATGGTATTACTAAGGAGAAGATGCTTCACGTTTTATATAAAATGTGAGCAACAGAAAACCTGCTGGCATGAGCAGGAATCACAAGAGGCTTAGCTGGAGGAATCCATGCACATTCAGTGGCAATAGCGTAGCTGTTGAAAAGACAGTGTTTCAGATGGGCTTTGTCTTCCCATTATTTTGAATGATTGCTGTCATTAAAAGCAGGAAAAGAGAGATTACAGTTTGAAAGTTTCACATTCTTAAATTTCTGCAGGCCTGCAAAACATTATTTTTCTCTCCCTGGAGGTCTACCACCACTAATTTAGCTGTAAGTGTACCTTAATTGAGCTGAAAGACTCATTAGGTTCATGCCCGTGCTATTTTCACAGCATTCTCTCGATTTCTGTATCAGCAGATAATTCTTATACTTACACCCTGGAGCTGATTTCTGCATACTCAGTAAAGATGACTGCTTGATCAAGAGCTAGAGAGAAGCCCTTTGGGTAGTCAAAGTGTTTAGCTGCAGATGCAGGAAAAAGTGTTCAACAACTTTGTGGTGTAATATTTGTCAGAAACAAGCATATAGGTAGCAGCACCAACTTTCACTGATAGACCTTGCTGTGGAATGTACCAAATAAGCACATTACACTGAAATCACACACACGGCTTGCACAATGATCAGCAGGCAAGGCAAATACTGGAAAATGTTATCAGAGAAAAGCAGGCAGGGTAGCTGCAGCAGGACAAAACAAGCAGTGAGTGTTTCTCCCAGAGCCTACTGAAAACCTTGCCAGAAACTCTGTTTGTAGCACCTGCCAAATCTGAAGGAGACTTGTCTTCTAGATGCAGCCAAATTCATTCCTTGTTCAACTCACACTGTTAATTGCATCCAACCTCTCCACTACCCTTCGTCTACCCCTGGTCAGTGATGACAGCCTACACTTAATGTTCTGTGCCCCAACCAGTGGGATAACTCTCACCATTCATTTCCCACTAATTCTGAAGTCATATCGCTCCAGTTTGCCTGTCGCTGTTTACGTACAGACATGGCATTATCACCCTTTAGTTCCTTTCATAATGACTTTCATATTCACATTCCCCGCAGAAATGTGTGATTTTTTTCTTTTTTTCCTCAGGTCTCAGATAGACACTCACTCAAGAGCATCTCTTGGCTCAATTTGTTCTCAGCATGAATTTCCAGATTGCACCGTAAGGAAGAACTGCTGGTGCTACTAAATGCAGTCTTTTTACAGTTCTGCGAAAATCAGGCTCCCAGGCACACCCAAAAGCCTTTCAGCAGGGCTCTCCAGCAAGTAAAGCACTAGTACAGTGATAAAGCATCTTTCTTAAGAGAATCTTAAGTACTGCATACTATTGCACAGAAGTTACTCCCTCCACAGTGCTGGTGAAGAAAACCAGGGATGAAGAGGTGAAGGATGTATCTGAATTTGAAGTATAACACTGTACAGAGTCTCCTGAGGAAACCTTTGAGCAAGGCAGTGCGTTTGCACCATAGAGAGTGGCTGAATAGCCGGATTTGCACTGTCCCGTCCCTCTGTGGCACAGCTGGCAATGCCAGCCCCACTTCCAGAGCCGCAGCTATCTCTGGCCGGCACGCTGTAGACATAACTGTAGTGACTTACTCCAGATCACACAATGAGTCAGTGTCATAGCTAGTTCAGTCAGCTGGCCTCCAGGCTCAGGCTTTAACTGGCCTTCAGGAGAGGAAAACAACATCGGTTCAGACATTCCTTAAATACTAGGGCCGTAAGGGCCGTGGGGGAAGGCGACAGGATCCGGCCCAGACGAGAGCCGGAATTGCATTTGCTTCCCATTTCCCAGAGCCCGAGATACGCACACCTTGTTTGTTCCTGGACTGACTCCTCTGGAAGTGCATTTTGCTGGTGACTCACTGAGGTGGGAAAGAAGGCCAGATTCCCAGGCTGAGTCACCCCGGGGAACGCACAGGGTGGGAAGGGATGCTTTCAGGTGGCAAGCATCAAGCAAGTTAACCACTTGAAATTACTAAAATCTTCTGCTCTAGAGAAACAAGAGGTGGTAAGTAAAACCTTAGGGCTGACTCGGATAGTGACCAAGCTGTCTTACCTTATCCGTCAACATGATACTTGTTGTGTTCCAAGCAAAGAGACAGACAACCATGAAATAGGGATTATTTTATTCTGAAAGAAAGAAGAAAGAAATGTGGAAATACAGCTAAGGTGGAGCACAACAGTGTGGTGATCATCAATTTAGCTACTATGGTTTTTGGTCTCCCTCTCTCTCTCTCCAGAGAGGTTACACAAGGAGAAACTTTCACTTCGGGAAGACACTTATTTTTTAGGTTAGAAAAAACATCAAATTATCTTTATTCTCCACATCACTTGTGAGCCCTGTCTATTTGTGTTAAGGGTAAGTAGAAGAAGAGACAAAAGGATTTTCTTTAAGTGGGGAGAAAGTCATAGCTAAATTAGTATGGCTGATATGAACAGTTTATAAATAGAAGTTCACTAAGCCCAAAGAACTTAAAATATTTACATTTTTTACCTAAAACAAACCATTTGAGGACCATTCATGAGACAATGGGGAAAAAAAATAAATTCACACTTTGGCATTCTTGTCAAAAGACATGCAGGATGAACTGAATGTCAATGATCAGCTGGTTAATAGGAAAAATAGTTGCCTCTTCCCATTACAAAAGTGTCTGAATATCTTACGGAAATTAATACACAGACAATTTAAATCTAGATGTCAAAATGCTCTTTCAGATTGCATTTATTCAGCAATGTCTCTATTAAAGCTGGTTAAATGTTTTAACTTCCATCCTAGACAAAGTGTTGATTTTGACATTATGAGAGAAACAGAGCAATGCATTTGGCATAAAGAGTTGAATATTTAGGATTTTCATGAAATGAAATATTCCAAGAAGAGCAGCTAAGCAAATTAATGTGAAAATCAGAATAAAAATATTGAGCTATTTCATGGGAATGCATGAATGTTAGTCCACCATTTCGCCTGATCAAAGCAGAGCTGACCAAGCGAAGAGGTAAAGGCAGGGATGGATGCACAGTGGCAAAACCAAACAGCGTGGAAGTACTGCCAGGCTGTGGGGTCGCTCCGTCTTGTTGAGCCGTGCCTTCTACATTCATTTTAGTTGTCCTGCTGCCACTGCAACTCCTTCACAGGAACAAGATGGACAGGCTGGATGCAACACAGGTTGCGGAAGCGAGTGGCCTTGTGAATGATGAAACGTTAAACACGTGCGAAAGAAAAAGCAAGGCATAGCAAGCAGGCGAGCATAACAAAACAACGTAAGGGTGGATAAACCGATGTGCATCTCAGATTAGATTGATTATACTCTGAGTGTAATCTTGCTGAAGATGGAAGGCACACCTCCTCTGGCAGCTTGGCTTAATGAAAATACCTGCGGCTGTCACATCTCGTTGGCTAAATGCCATCGTGCAAAATGGTTTTACTAGCCCTATCAGCTCATTAATGCACAATTTGCTAATGCACAGGCATGAGGGCTGGGATCCTGCATCAGCGGTCCTGTTGTGGCAGATTTGTCTTTGTGCCAAAAACTTCTGAGAACATCTTTAAAGAGACAGTGCTCCATTAATTCAGGTAACAGACTGCAATGCACTAAGGGTTTCATCCAGACCTCCAAGAACTGATTTAATGAGAACAGCTATGTCCATTTTCTATAAAAATGTCTTTGTCTTCTAAAAGAAATATTTTATCTTAGAAAGGTTCTTAAGGAAAGTTTCAAATTTAAATATTCAAAGTTATTGTCATTTTTTCATAACATGTGTGGCTATTTATTCTAATCCCGGGTTCAGTAAAGAACTATTTAAACATTTCCAAATCACTTACTCTCCAGTTCTCCTTCTCAGATGGCTTCTTGAATAACTGCATACAACACTGCTATATTTGTACATAAATCGCCATAAAATTCAAACAAAAATGTCAGGAAGTTCAGATATGAGATCTTTAATTTGTATACAAAACACGTGCAAGGAACATTCAAAAGAAGTTTCAATCCATCTTAGGCATCCGAGGAATTATGTTTTCACATTTAAGATAAAACAGGAGTCAGAAGTAACCATTATCTTTTGACAAGTGTTTTGCCAACATAAATGGTCCCCTTGATCTTTGGAAACCAGGAATTTAGACTGCATGATACTTAAAAATCTTGTTTTCTTTTAAAGTATATGCATATACTTTTATATACACATAAGTAAACACTTAAGCTGGATTCATTAATAATTCAATAGCCTACTTAAGACATAAGCCTATTTAAAACAAAGTGTGAAATTCTTACACTGGATGTTAAAACATAAGTTTAATATATATATATATATTTTTTAAAATGGATGAAATAAAATTCCAGGTGAAAACCATAAACATTTGCTGTTAAAGTTTTAAAGAACATAAAATTGCTGAACTGATGGAATTACCATCTGAACATCTGGAACAAGAATTAGCTGAACTGAACCAGCTTTTGATAAAAGTGATTTTTCTACATGTGCAGAAAGAATATTGGAGCTGAACAAGTTGAATAATCTGAAACAGAAATAGCAATAAGTTCAAAGCCGAGAAACTAACTGGCAACTAAACATCAGAAAGCTTGTGTTCTTCACTAAGCTGTGAATAAAAGCAGTACCTCTCTTCTTCCTTATGTTTTGAGGGACTCTGTGATCAGCGGCAAGCACTTAATTCACCAGCTGCAAATGATCCTTCTAAATCAGTTATGTTTTGATGAAAAATATACAGTGATGAGCTTTGCATTATTTCTTCTGTGGCCAGCATGTTTGTAATGTTCTGCATGGTTAGTTAAAAATACTGAAGGAGAGAGCGTTTTCGAAGAGTATGTGCACACCGAGAACCGAGCCATGAACCAAGCCAGAGGACAAGCGTGTAGGCATCCACCCAGGCCGCTTGGAAGCAGTGGACTTCCAACCCCTACACATGGGCACTTTAGGAGTAAAACACCAAACACTGCCACATAAATTCTTAGTTTTTTCATTCCTGCATGAGATGGGTACATATCTTTCTTTGCCTTCTTTGGCCCTGGCTTTGCTGGATTAGCTGTGCGCTGGAGTGGGCAGGCTGGCTTCCGGCTGGCTCCTCTTTGCTTACCTCCTAAAGCCCACGCTTATTTTTAGTCTCCGGACTCACACATATGTAAGTGATAGTATCTTTGTTAGGGGAGAATGATATATATGAAATAAATATGCGATACATACACTTTAAAAGATGTTTCTGAATGGTGCACTGAATTCACAGCATTGTATTCACTGCAGCAGCAGGCGACCCCTCAGAGAGACGGAGAATGGGTCTTACGGCATAGTTAGTCACATCCCCTGGAGCCAGGACAGCAGAGAGTAAATTAATGAAATGCTCCGTCAGCAACGCACGGCAGTGGCTCAGGCCTGCCGCACCACTTCCCTGCCCGCCCAGCCTCAAGGGGCTCGCTGACCGCCGCGCTGGACAAACCTCCACCAAATAAACAGAGCAAAACAAATCTTTCTACTCAAGTGAGCCGGAAAATGAATGTAAAGAGTAGCTGAAAGTTCCTGACACCTGCCCCAGCCCCAAGGTGGGGTCCATGAGAAGCTACATCGGGGATGGGGCTGGGCAGAGGCATGGCTGAGGCTGAGGATGGTGCCAAAATGGTGCCCTGGGCTGTGGGGCCTGGAGGAAGGCGTTGGGGTGGATGAGGCCTGCCGGTGCACCCAGGGCAGGAGGTTTGGCCATGTGTGGCTGGGCACATGTCCTGCCAACCCACTGGAGCAAGCTCATGGCAAAAGTCCCGCCATGGTGGCCAGTCTCCTTTCTTCAGCTGCGGGCTGGCACGCCCGCTGTCCTGGAGATCAGCAGGCATCTGCTGCCATCTGGGCTGGCTGGGGACACACCACCATGGCCACCCTCCTCTCCTCTCCCCCCTCTCATGGGTGCTGAGATGGCACCAGCAGGCTGAATAACAGCTATATTCTGCGTGGCTTTGAACAGGGTTGAGAGAGGTCTCAGTGGGCAGCTATTTCGGGGCCCTGGTCTATCTAAGCTCTGCTGCAGGCACCTACCCCGGGGCAGGAGTTTGTGTTACCTGGGCCGCAGCACCTTTCCCTCAGGGCAATCTTGCTGCCACCTTACCGACAAGGCTGAGCAAAAGCGAGCAACTTCAGCAAGGCTTTTGCAAAGCTTGGAAATCAGCAGCAGAAACCCGCAGCTCTGCTCTCCAGTCCTCCAGCCCAGCACCATGTATCCACCCCACCCTGTGTGCTGGAAGGACATCATTGGGCATTTCGTCATGAAGTCCTGTTAACAAACTAATTACAAGAAAGTTAGTGCAAAATTTTTCAAACCTCAGTGGAGCCTCCCATCCCCACCCCCAGCACAGATGATCACAGAGAGCATTTCATAATGCAGGGCAGAAACAGTACTGCATTTCTAATGATAAAATATGATGGAAAAAAAAGACTTAAAAATCACAGGCCTTTCATGTCCTCTATCATCATTCAGCCCACAGGATCCCTATCGGCTAGAGTAATCAGTTTGGGCTGTCAGCTACCAAAGCTGCATAAAGTATATGGTGGTATATTTAAATTAAACATGTCTTATTTTACACATAGAAGGATGTTACGGCAAACGGCACTCCTGCTTTTCATAAAAATTATGCAGCTGATTGCTCCTGCATTAACTGGGAGACACACATCAAAGGAGAACTGGGAGACTGACACGGGCCCCCAGTGACTTCAACCAAAATGAGTTTCGGGCAGTTTCAAAAATATTTGTCTTATCCAACCCGAATGTAGCCATGGCATTTCCAAAAAAGGGTGTCGGAAGCGAGTCCTTGCTTTGCTCAGAGCTCACATGCCCTCTTCTGTCTCAGATGTCAAGACTGATTTAAGCTGGAGTTTTGCTTTCGGTGGGGAAGCAGCTAGCCTGAGCATTGCGCAGGCCTGCCGATAGCTTTTGGAGTTTCACAGGGGGAAAGAATGTCTGTAAATAATGAACTTCCAGCATCAATAAAGTATTATGGTACAAGTGGCTGAATGAGATGCCATAGCCTATTGCTATGGGAAGCACGAGAACGAGAGGAGGTAGCCTGGGAAATGTTTTCTTATGCAACCCACTGTCCTGCGTCGTGCCTGGGCCGGAGGGCAGTGGCTGTCCCCACAGGGCAGTATAAAGAGGAGGACTGAGGAGGCAAGGATGGTGTCATTTTGAACACAAACCAGAAATTAATCCTCATCACGAAGAGATACCAAGAGACACAACAGCAATCTCCAGTAACCTTCCCCTTGTCTTTCTCCTCCATCCCTTGCTATAACCTGTTGCTAGCTTGCCTTCTGTTTGAAACTACGTAAGCAGCTTCTGGAGGCAAGAACATATCATATCACCACAGGACATCACAGAGCTTTGCCTCTGTCTTTGTGAGGTATATAGTCTGATGGCACAGGAGAAGCAAGTGCATCTCTTTGATAGCTGAAATTTGCATCTGGACTATGTTCAGTGAGGGCTGGTATCGTTTATTCCCCAGTGCCCCGCAGCAGATCTGCCTATCTGCTTGAATGCTCCCACTTCATGAAAAAAGCCCCTCCAGCTTTTTAGACAACTTCTGTAGCTTGCAAGGAGGGGGAAATGTCAAAACAGCACAGAATGATATTTAAAGCAAAGCATTACCCGCCAGAGCAGGCAGATCTGGAGGGGATGTTTCTGAAACTAAGCTAGCACAACTGTTTGGAA
Organism: Tetrax tetrax; assembly: GCA_009806455.1. NCBI lineage: Eukaryota > Metazoa > Chordata > Aves > Otidiformes > Otididae > Tetrax > Tetrax tetrax. Next base: position 166,382 of record WHYT01015789.1, read on the forward strand.
TAACTTGTTCTGCTGTACGTGAACCAGTGGGTGCACAGGGCTCTGTGACTGTCCATATCTGTCAGTTAAATCAAAGATACCCCATGGTGATATCTTAGGTCAGATGCTGAGAAAGACAGTGCCATTGCCACGATTTTGTGTGGCTGTGCAAGCTGGACAGGAGGCACAGTACCCAAGGAGAATTCCCCCCTTGAGCCACTGGAGTTCCTTGCACGTTCCAAGCCTCTGCTACGACAAGATGGTGAATCTTCTGTTCCCATCTGCTTTCTAGTAATCAGGACCAACATTTTGCTGAATTTCAGAGAAACCTAAATGGTTTTTCTGGCCTAATCTGAGTGCTGTCTCTGTGATGAGAATCTTCTGGGTGATTCTTTCAGTGACAGCACTGCTCAGCTCAGTAACTGGCAGTAAACAAGTCACGGCAAGTCCTGGCTTTGGGAATCTCATTTAACCAAAGGTGGGATTTTTTTTTTATATCTTAGATCTATCTCAAAGTAGTTGACTCGGCAGTAATATCTGATGATGAAGAATGGATCATCAAGGTCAGGTGCAAAATAGAGGCCAGCACATCTAATGGAAAAGGGTGTAGATTCAGGTACTTCTACACACAGCTTTCTGTTAGAGATTTCAAACCTCTCTCACTGATAGAAAGTAACATCAGTTTACGCTCTGCATGCTACAGGGAATGTGTGCTAAAATCACCTAAGGGAAGAATTCCAAGTACAAACCCAGCAATTCGCCAGGTAAATCTGTCATTCCCAAGCAGCATGTTTCGGCCGCACGATTCTTTTCGGGGAGACACTAAAGCCTCTGTAGTCTGTATTAACGTGTGTGGATAGCAAATCTACAGCTGCCATTGGCACTGTGCTGCATCGCAGAATTACGTTTTCTGTGCATCATTACTTAGGGTTGAATATTCAGCTATAGAGAAGACAGCTGGGTGGGCTATTGTGAGACAGAAAATACTATACATAGCAGCACAGCACCCGATTCACTTTTAGCACAAAGCTCATCTTCACATGCCATTTTCTCCAAAACCCAAAAAAGTCAAATCACGGTAAGAGCTCAGACTTACTGTCAATCTGGCAAGATTTAAACACAAACAGCAGTTGCCGTAACAGCATAGGGCTAATGTGTGTACAAGTTCTTATTTTCTTCAATCACAGATCAGCTCCATATGCTGGTTTTCTAGTCAACAGCTGTGTCCCAGCTATTGATTAAACTTTAATTAATCAAGCTGAAAAATGATGTCGCTGCTTGCAAGTGCAGCTTCTCATACGCTACTCAAGTTTGGTTCATCACGCTTGTTCTGCTTTTTAAGAGGAGCTACCGATGAAATGATTACTTTAAGGTTGCAGTGTTCCTCATCAGGCAAGGAGAGTCAACAACAGGAGACAACAGACTTCTCAAGATCTTGAAGTCCGGCCCACTCCAGCATTCTCTGATAATCCTCTTCTTGGTTTTAACCTAATGATATACTGTTTCATTAACAAATTGGCAAGAACTTTCAGTCCATCCGTGAGCTACAAGACAAGCTACAACACTGATTTCCTTATACTGGTATGGTATTAGCTGCCTACTCTATGTATTGTTCAGAAATGCAGTCTTAGCTTGACAATAACTACCTTTGGCAATTATTAACTCTCCATATGTACTTCCTTCCCACGAAAACCAGCAGAGTATCACTAACACGTGATGTCTCTCTGCCTTGTGCACTTTATGATTGTTCTTACCGTAACAGTAAAGCAATTATTCTCTAAAAAAGGCCTTTGAAGTGTGGAGTACTTTGAGCCTTGTTTTCACAGGTGGGAAGCAGAGACAATGGTATTAAGTGAAGTCCAAAGGTCACACAGGTTGCCTGTAGCAAAGCAGCAAAACTAGACACAGATACCCCAAACTTCGGGCAAGTTGTTTAAAATGCCTGACTATTGAACTCTGTACCCTTGTAGATGTGATGTAAGGTAGAATAAAAATAGTCATGGAAGCTCCCTCCTATTTTCCTTCTCTTTAATAGGTTTAGAAAAAATTCTGCATCAATACACATCTTTGAAAGCAATCTTGAGTGTGTCTAAAAAACCTGCCCTAGCTGCTTGTGAGGTTGAGGAAAAACTCAGTAGCTGTTATGAGGGCTGTCATAGTTTAGCCCAGCTCAGGACCAAGCTACGCAGTCCAAGCTCACTCCCCCAATCCTCAAGTGGGACAGGAAGGAGAACTGGTAAAGAAAATAAAGCAAAACTCCTGGGTTGAGATAAAAAAAAAATATTAAGAGAATAACAGAAGAAAATAAAACAGAGATGGAAAACAAACAAAACTAATAACAGAAAATACTGAAGCACGTAATTTACAGTACAATAGCTCACAGATCCTGATGCCCAGCTTCCTCCCACATAGTAGGAGGCTCCCCTCAGCATCCTCCTCACTTATACACTGAGCATGATGTCACATGGGATGGAACAACCCTTTGGCCAATTTGGGTAACCTATTCCAGCTGTTGGCTAATTAGCAAACTATCCCAGCTGTGTCCCCAAGCCACAGGGGCCACCAGCTCCAGTTCCTCTTCCAGCTCAGGTGAAAATTAACTCTATCCTAGCCAGAACTGGGACAAGGGCAAATGAAGTTGTAGGCACTGATGTTAAAGCACTGGAGTTCATCCATCTGCCCAGCCATTGCCAAGAAGCAAAGCTACTGCAATCAATCAGGGTGGTTCACTTGTGCCCTTCCCCCAAAAGCATGGGATTTTATGAGCAATATAGTTTTGCACAGCTGATGGTCTCAACCTTATCATGTCAATGAAAATAATAAGTAGGTTTTTGACTGGTTTTGAAATAAAGAGCTGAGAAATCATGGACCCAACAGTTTTCCCAGTTTGTTTTCTCTCAGCTCAGCATTTTCTGTTTCCTGCCTTGCTGTCATAAACCCCTATTGTGGGCATCACCCTTTATCTGGAGGCTCTCAGAACTGAGGATTACAAACATCTCTCATCTACACAGTACCTTTTGACTACAAACCTACTAAATTCATGAGGATCAAAACCACTGAGTAGGGCCATCCCAGTATCTGGGACATAAGCATTTACATACTACAAAACAAAGACAATCACAACTGGTGCCACATTATAACCTGGGTTTGCAGGCTTGGCAAAGCAACCAGGGAAACCTAAAGGGAATTTGGTGCATCCTCTCAGGCTGATGAAATATCTCTGCAAACAAGTTGAGGTGTGTGGAGAGATAGCACGGCATCAAACAATCTATGGACTTGCATCTTTTAGCATAGCCTTGGCATTTTATGTCTATATCCATGTTTCTACTTCTGTAAAAAGACTAACAGCTAGGTTCAGGTAGCAACGTTTGAACTTGCACAGTACACAAACCTACACCTACAAATCCCTATGCTAAGTATTTTTATTCTACTTTGTGGCAGTCCTTGGTGCAGAGAAATTTAATTGGTAACATTATTAATCCAGGTTATTTTAGCATTAGTAAAAGATTAAGAAAAAAGCCCCCCTTTCCAAAACTACGGGTAAAAAACCCCACAGCAATAGATGTTGGTGAGCTCCAAACAGCAGTAACACCTGTGCTATCACAGCAGGGTCTGAGATCTGATGATCCAATTCCTCTTCTCAGCATTAAACTCATTTAAGTGATGTAATCCTGCCACAGTACTGACGAATAACCGCAAGTGAAAACCCAGATAATGAGATTTTGTAGATTAAGTTAGTCTCCCTGCAGGTTTCTCATTATGAAGACTAGGTAAAAACCTATTTGAATCCTCCTTATTGCAGAAGGCAGATGAGGTGAGATACAGCTCTGAGTTACCTCTGTTACGCCATACAGTGAGATCGGGGGTACCACGTAACACTCAAACGTGAAAGTGTCAGTCTTGTTGAGTATGGCACTGTTTTAATTTGCACTTGTCGTTCCATCAAGACTTATTATATATAGGAAAAACATGGGTATGTGCAAGTCACTGAAGATCAAATATTTTAGAAAAGGCACGAGAGGGTTAGGCCTTCATTTCTCATGAAGTGCGGTCAGAGACGGCACCTCACTCCATAAATACAAGCCAAGTGAGAGCACTAACCTCACTCCTTTTCCACAGAAAGGCTTAAGGAGAGAAATATAGAGAGGCCAGCTGGGCAACTCAAATCTCAACCAATAATTACTCTTCATTTTCCTTATGATTCCGGTGTACATAAAGATCTCATCTATTTGGAAAAAAACCCAAGTTCAGCAGCGAATGATCAGTTTTCATCTTGAGCTAGATTACCAGTAATGCAGTCACTTCAGGAGAGTCTCATTCATTCTTGCGAACCGAAGTGTGCTGCCTTCCTCGGTCTCCTTCTGGCCCCATGAATCTTTCCCTTATTCCTGTACAGTGGTGCAAGTTTCAACAGGCAGGACCGGAAAATGTTTTCATTTCAGTTTATAGGCTTTAGGAAAGTTAAGTTAATTGCTAGAAATACACAGCAATCATGAGAATAGCTGTAACACTGAGAGCCGATAGGCAAAGTTAAAAATCTGGAAGTGGTATCTTGAGTTTACAAAAGGGAAGTCACATCTGCTTAGTAAAGTTTGCAGCTATTTCTGTTTGGCTTTGCCTAAGCTAAGTGATGGCTGAATTCCCATGTTTATCCTGGCTTTGCTCTTCAGCCAAGTTTCCTATTTCCACAGCAGAAGCTCTGCTCAGCCTGTCATTAACATTCGTCCTGAAGTTTCAAGAAATGCCCCTTGAACTCCAGAGTGCTGTCTCTGATGCAGAAATTTCTTAGTGTTTATTGAAATATATTCTCAAGCAAATGCTGTTAATACCTTTGCTAGGGTTAATGATCCTTTTCATTTCTTTGAGAAATATTTTGACTGAAATTGTTGCACTAAAATCTAATTAGGCTTAAAATTGAGACGTACATCACTTCTATTTGACTACAATTTTACAAATATCTCAATATAATTTTGATGCTGTCAACCTTTACTAAAAAGTATGGTTTGATTTTTTTTGTCTATGGCTCCACCTGTTTTTCTTATTTTCTCTCTTTTTCACTTGCAGTGCAAAATTACTGTGCTGTCACAAGCTTTCACTCAACCACCAACCAAAAAAAAAAAAAGCAATTTAATCCCCGGAGTTTAATTCTACCTCGTACACTCCAAGTGGAAATACTTACTGAAACATGTGGCTAATTCTAAACAGAGCTAGTCAAGGGAATAAACCTACTTACGTTAAAATACCTGCGAGATTTAGCTTTTAGGCTGTATTTACACCATACTGAGCAGTGCTGTATAGAGATACCTAAGCTGGATCTGGAGCTAGATGGTGGAAGACAAGCCAATTAGGTGGGTCCTACAGGCTTTGCTATCACCACCAGATCATTGCCAGGACTTACTGGTGTGCTGATGGTGCCGTACTGTGCCATATACGGCCTGTTCAGAACTAGCCCTGGGCTTTCGCAAGACAGTACTGCACAGTGTTATCACATCATTAGTAGTATCAGTAAAGCAGGGATCCTTCTGCAGGAAAATGCTACATAATAAAAAAAAAAAAAATCATCCTTTCATACACAGCAGGTATTTTTAAAGCATTTGTTTAAAACCAATTATTTGTTATACTATTTCCAGCTCAAAATCAAACATGTATAATCAAATTTAGGCCACTATTTCAAAATTAAAGCTCAGAATTAACATATTATGTAGAACTCCTTCTGAACAGCTACCAAGGACTGCAGTTTTTTAACCCATTATTAAATTTAGCCATCATGAAAGGGAGTTATGATAATAAACATCATTAAGACTCTACAGTAAAAAAAACTTTTATATCAATTTTAAAATGTGTACATCTGCACATCTTAGCTAGAATAGGATTTGTATTTCCACCAAGTTGCTGAAATGCAATTTTAAAACTATTCAAACATATAATTCCCTGAGATTGCAGAAACACACTGCATCCTCAGTAGAAATACTGAAGAACCTTTTTGCTGTTATTTTTATCTATTAAATAAATTATGTGAAATGTGAACTAGTTGCATTGTTTTTACCCAAACATCTTGCTTTTTTTGAATAACTTGTTCTCCATGTAATTAACTCTTCATGTGGCACTAACCTTGAGTGCAGTATGTGAGCATTGCTGCCCTTTTTTTTTTTTTCTTAGCTATCAGCAGCTGTACACAACTTAGACTTATCAGTTCCTGAAAAGCTACAACATTTAGAAAGTTTGATCTCATTAAGAGATGCATTACCCTATCTACAAGTGACAAAGCCAGTTCTGCTATGATCTCATCTGCAGCCTATGTGAATTAAATATACATCGATTCATATATCTAAATGCCCATACGTCTATCCAATATTAACTGCAGAGAGAGAACAGAAAAAAAATACAGCCTCTCTGCAGAGAGGATTCATAACCAGCTCATTTTTCTACTTTGAACTTCAGTTTTAACAGTCACCTTGCAATTATTCTTCATATTATTCTTGGCCATGCTGAAGCCAGAGGCAAAGAATCTTACCAATTGTTGCGGAGTCAAGTTTGCGCTCAGTTTTTGCTAGTATAAATCAATTGCAATGTTAATGTCCACCTGAGACTTACTAAAAATCCTATAAATTCTGGTCTGCATTCTCAGTGAAACTCAACTTTCAGAAGAAACAAAATTGCAAAGAGCTAAAAGCTCATTCCCCTTAACAGCCATTTGAAGGGTTGGCAGAAGTTTCCCAAGTTGTTTAATGGCAAGGGAGGTCTTAATCATCCATTGGCATACACAAGATTACACTGGGTATTTCACTGAGTTACAAATAGAAGTGCCCATAAATTTTCTTGCACATCAGTGACCAAATGAAAATACCCTTTGAGGTCTGATCACTTAGGAGGAGTAGGCAATCTGGTCATCCCATACAACACGTGCCTAATTCCCACATCAGTAACCAGAGTTATTTCTAGACATGTAACAGAGTGAATTAGGACTACTGGAACAAGACAGAAGTTCTGTCTTGTTAAAAGCTTCCTGCCATAAAAATGTAAATTACTGGACTCTGAGTTACATCTTCCAAACTTCTCGTTCCAAAAATACCTAAACAACTTTGACTCTGTATTTGAGTGGGACAGTCATCAAGACTGCAAATGTCTCAAATCCAAATTTTGAAAGCCTTATTCCCTTTTACCCTGTCTTAATGCTTTACCTTGTTTAAAGCAAGGTACCAAAACTAGGCTGAAAGCAGCAAGATCATAGAATCATAGAATGATTTGGGTTGGAAGGGACCTTCAAAGGTCATCTAGTCCAACCTCCCTGCATGGAGCAGGGACATCTCCAACCACATCAGGTTGCTCAGAGGCCCGTCAACCTGGCCTTGAATGTTTCCAGGGATGGGGCATCCACCCTGGAACACCTCTGGGCAACCTGTTTCAGTGTTCCACCACCCTCAGTGTAAAAAAATTCTTCCTAATATCTAATCTAAATCTACCTCCCTCTATTTTGAAACTGTTACCCCTTGTTCTGTTACAACAGGCCCTACTGAACAGCTTCTCCCCATCTTTCCTGTAGGCCCCCTTGAGGTACTGGAAGGCCACTATAAGGTCCCCCCGGAGCCTCCTCTTCTCCAGGCTGAACAGCCCCAACTCTCTCAGCCTGTCCTCATAGGAGAGGTGCTCCAGCCCTCTGATCATCTTCGTGGCCCTTCTCTGGACCCTCTCCAACTGGTCCATGTCCTTCGGTAACTTGCAGTTCTTCTGAAAAGGATCATGTTTACTGACACAAAGAAGCCACTCCAGCAGTACAAGTTCCACTCACCACTGTGGCCAACTCCTTACAGACTGATAAGGTGAAGTTTCAAATTCTGTTTAGGTAATCCACAGAAACCTAAAATCAACAATTTTGAAACGGGTTTGATTATTCAGTGACTGCCTGAAAAAGCAGCAGTTGCATACTGGCCTAAGCAGGAAAATAATCCACTTGAAAATATTTTCCCCTCAAACTGCTATCAATAATCCTCTTCACCATTTTAAAAGTTACTAACCCTTATGCTTATCACCAAATCTGAAACACCATTAAAGTGATTGTGATAAGAAAGTGATAAGAAAGCTTACCAGAGTCAGTAAATACTCAGTTTAAATACCACGAAGTTTGTTTGCTTTATCACAAAGGAACTGATGGAGCACCATGGCACAGCCCCACTTGTACAAGCATCTTGCTTGAAGCATGGCATGGAATTGCATTTTAGATTATTTATATAAGCAGTTGTCCTGACCGTCTGGGTTTTTTTTGTTTGTTTGAGGGTTTTGGGGTTTTTTTTGGTGAAAAATGTGTATTTTTCCCGAAACTGTATCTGGAGTTTCACTCCATTTGATCTTTCTGTTTATCTGCAAACTCCCACAACACTGGAGCATTTCCCATGGCTTTCTACCAAAGCAACTGTTAGAGCTCTGGAATAATGACCTCTGATTTCTGAAATACACAACACATGTTTTTATACTGGAAACTTCCAGTTCCTTAGAGAACTTGGATACAAAATGCCCCCAAGAGTTAAAACATGCCACATGAAACTAAATACATGGGGTTTTTTTGAAAATACTATCTAGGAGTATACTGTAAATTACTGTAATAAACCACAAGACAGCTCTGAAGCACTGTATGATTTTAAAAGTTTTAAAGCTGGGGGTTCCTAAAGGTAGACTGCCATAAAAACCTAAGAAGCCATGAGTAGCATAGAGACAGAAGATAAGAAACAACTTTTTGTTGTCTCTTGCAGTACCTGAAGCAGCGATCCACAACTGAAGTACTACTCTCCAGACAAAGCTAGCAGGAGCCAGAACGGAGCAAAGTGGCTCTTCCTGCAAGAGGGAGGAGGCCCACGGCACTCCCTACTAAAGGGGTCTGTGGATACATGTAGTTTCCACAGGCTCAATGGAGGGGTGGTCAAATAGACACCCTTGGAACAGCCATCCTTCAGGGTTTACCAAGCAGACAAACCAAACCAAGCTCAGGAAATCCCCTGAGCTGAAAGCGGTTGAAGCAGCTGCAGTGCTTATCCTATTCTTAACTGTCTTTAGGAGTCGGCTCGTGCCCATCGCTGCCCGCAGAATGGGCAGCCTTAAACACTGTAGCTGCTCTTAGGTTCCACGCAGAATGAGGTGGAACCAGCAAGGAGCTCTTCAGCACAAGTGTTTAGCAGGTGACTGTATTTTACTGAAACAACAGTAAGTTCACTTGCCTGGGTTTGGGTTTGTTTTTGTTTTTTTTTTTGTTGGTGTTTTGTTTCAGTGGTTTTGCTTGGGTTTTTGTTTGAGTTTTTTGTTTGTTTGTTTGTTTGTTTGTTTTGGGTTTGGTTTTTTTTTTTGAGATTTACCACCTCGTTAATGATAACAAAAGCATTATTTGATACTGCAACTATATTTATCTAGGAAAAAAAAAGACTATTTTTAAAGACCTGGCAAATGAAATCAAATACATATAAAGTATGAGGGATTAAGAAACCAATTTACTTATCATCCTTTTTTGACAGGAAGTCGTCTAAGGATGGCACCACTCCTGCCAAAGAATTTTTATGAAATCATCTTAAATTATTTTGTCTAAAGTCCCAGAGTATTGCCTTCTCTACGATATAGCCCTATCTGCAAGATTTATGAAAGAAGCAATCTTTGAAATCAGATTTGTTGTTTAAAAGCATTGCATATTACTTGAGATACTGTATTGTTCAAAGTTCTGCTGCTCACTTTACAGTCCCTTCTAGAAACACACTGATACACTTCATTTTTACAAAAGACTATTAATTATGTTATTCTCTCTCAGTTGTGCCAAGGTTCCCTAAGTTTTGTAAGATGGATTACTGATCTCCGGTCATGTACACTTGAGATCTGCAAGAAAACTTACCACCCAGAGAGGAATTCTGTCTTTTCCTCATCAGGAAGACATGAAGTTTCTGAAAGCAATTAAGCCAGGAACAACCCAGAATATTTAGCCATGACAGCCATCTGTCACATTAAAGGGGATCCAGTTGAACTTTCTAGAAATGAGGTATATGCAGAATGTGCCACAGCAGTAGAAACTGTTTCAGCAGCTCACTCACCCCTCCATTTGCCTTTTTTCTGGATCCTCCAATTCTGCTGCTCTGCAATATAGTTTTACAACTTTTAATCTGCAAGAACCTGTAACTCCAAGTATCCTCTTCACCTCCATATTTGTATAGAACAAAACAATTCTCATCAGGGATGGGGAATAAAATTATCATCTTCAGAGAAGTCCTAAATAGCACAAAGCTTTTCAGCTGGCGATTACTTCCTGGAATTCCAGGGAATTGTATGAATGTACATGATGTGTGTCAAACTACAAACAGGAGGCAAAAGACTAAATGAAAGAGGCCAGAGGTCAGGACTTCAGGAGAAGCAGCATCCCTTATGGAAGAATAAATTCTTCATTTCAGTTTGGATTATGAACAGGAACACATTACTGTCAGCAACTAGTGAAATAACTAATTGTAGCTTTTTGTGCTTGTGAGTAAGCTGAATTTTCCAATACCCTAAAAAAAGTGTAAGATCCACAGAAAAGTCCAGAATGACAACGCACCACAGGAAAGAATCACGGAGTGAAGCTCTGCTCTGGACACATGCAATAGCACTGTACTTCACTGAACACTCCACGGGAATCCTAAGAAGCAACTATACCTGAAAGAGCAAAAAAAAGGACCCTCCCTGTCCCCACAACAGTAACTGTCAAATATCGTTACAGGAGACGCAAAAGTTAAGGTTTAATATAGTGACATCTTCATGACCGATCACGATAAGACATGGTGGCATTCGGAAGGACTGTTTTAATCCTGCGTGCCACACAGCAGTCCAGGCCTTCCAGCATCTAACTCAGGCTGGTGACAGCCAGCTACCACCCTCTGCCCAGCCCAGACCACTTTCTCATTCCAGCAATACCAGGATGGTGTTTGTCTCTACCACATTCTTGTTCTCCTCCCCTAATTCTGAAAGGAATTCTCTCATGTTCTCTTGTCAACACAGGAACTGGTTTCCCAAACAAGCTGCTACTTATATCAGAACACTTCTCCCATCAAGAGGTATTTCTTATCTTTAACTCTGTATGTGCCTGCACTAGCAAATTAGTTGACTCATCTCTAAGTACCACCACGATAACTAATAAGACTTGTAAGAGCCTGCTGACACCTGCTTTATCACTTGCCGTACCTACCCGTGGCAAGACACTGTAGGAATCATTACTCTGTTTGCTTCTGATCAAACCAGCAATTTCAGGTACAGCCTACAGGGACTCCCATTTCCAGAGATGGCCCACTTCAGCTGCAACATCAAGGGTGTTTAATACCTAGAAAATACATGTTAGTTTGGATTACAAAGTTACCCCGACTAGGGAATATCATCTTGAGCTACCAAAATCCACATTAGTTCAACCTTCCCATTTATATTTTTAGGGAACGAGCCTGGGATCTGAAAGCATGTCATATTTAAATTCAGTATTAGGTACAATTGTCAGCAGACTAACAGCAGTGCATCAAAACAATATTTCATTGACCTGATTTAACTGCATCCTCTATAACCTGCACCATGCCAAGAAAAAAAAAAACAAAACACCAAAACAAACTGTCCGGATCTTACTAGAATTGTATTGTTATACAACTGAAATAAGCACATACTATCTCAACTGTATTAAAAAGTATGTGTTAATTTCATCATAAATATTTACAACTGACACTTTTTCTTGTAAGACTGTTTTAAACCAGAAAATCTCACAAATACTAAAGAGATAATCTAATCAATGAATTGAGAGCCACAATATTCATCAATCACTGCAAAACACTCCAAGTTACATCTTTGTTTTTATTTTTTAGGGAAATCTAAGAAGAATCCAAAAATAGTGGTTTCACTCTAGACAATTATATAAATCTTGTGACAGAATTAATATTCTTCCTTCAGTAACAACATCTGCACCATTTTCAAGCTAACCCAGTTAAAGTTAAAAAAGAATGTATGTTGAGGAAAGCCTGTATAATTTTAAGTTATTTATTTACTCATTTATCTGTGTTAGATACAGTATTTCTTGTTTTACTTAGAATTTATTTTTAGAATAAAGTAGAAAAAAGAAAGTACATTTTACAATAGCAACACTGAAATTATCAAATTTCATTTATACAAATAGAATTCTATCAATTCTTAGAAAGTACTTGTTTAATTTTTTCACTTCGCTCTATGATATAGCCCAAAATTCATTTTCTGTGAAGAAACAGAAAAATTTATTCTAAGAAAGCTAGAAACAGAATTTTGGCCCCATGTCTGTAAAAAAAAAAATTGAATGCAGGAAATCACATGCAAGCTAAATGCAAAAATCTATAGACTTAAAAAAAAAATAAATAATCAAATCAACCCAACAAGCCATTCTAGAAAACCTGGGCAAGATGTCACCAAAAAAAATTCATCATTTGCAAAACGATTCATATCTATAAGATATAAAGCTGCTCTATCAAAGCATAGGAAGTCAGTGTGTTGCAAAATTATATTTTCATTCAGGGAAAGGTTGTTACCCAACAGTAGAAGCATGACATCTAGTGGCTACCGCATCTATTTGTTCACACACTTCAGCATTCCTAAAAGGATCTGCAACAGGCTGCCTATCACTCACCTTTAATGTAAAACAAATGCAATAAGCTTATGGTGGTGCCTGTGTTTAAATGTCTGCATCTAAAATATGCACACGTATCAAATATCTTCAAATCCTTTCCTTTCATTACCCGAATTAAAAAAAAACCACAACAAAGTATGCTTTTATGATATATAATCAATACAAAAATTTGTCTAAACTTTTAATACCAGAGATAAAAAGATCCACTTTATATATTAACTCTATATTGTTCTAATACACCTATTAAGTGCCATGTTCTGAGTAATTTGCTGTAACTGTGATGCAATTCTTGCCAAAGCTGCCCCCCAAAAGATCATCCTATGTAACACTGACTTACAGACAGCATTATATTACATAAATATTTTTAAAGTCACAGACTGAAGCAATAGAAAAATCACCCTAATCTCTCCAAAAGCACAGAGAGTATAAACTATACTACAGAATTTTAGGATTTTTTCACTAATAGACAGTGCTATCCTCACTCTGGAACCAAGACAATCTATCCAAACTTACCTACTGATGAGACCGAAGTGCTTTATTACAGTTACACCATTATTTTTCTTAGGTTCTATGCACTGCCCCTCTAAGAATACATTACCAGTAATACAAAATAAAAATCAAGATTTTGTTGCTCTTTTCTTATACCTCTATCCTGTTTGCTTACTGGGAAAGTGGCTATTTTTCTCAAAACATTATCTTTTGATTGCTATGGTGATCCAATTCAAATTCTCTCTCCCAGAACTGTACGCTTTAACATTTGACTACAGAAACTGCATTTCTGAAAAAGGCAAAGAATCTCAAACTGCATCATTTGAGAATTACAATACCTTATTTTACAACTGTAGTGTTTGCAAATCATCATTTCCATGAAATTTAATAGTTACAAATATTCTTAAACTGTAAGTAATAGCAGGTTCTACATAAGGTAACATGGATAACATGTTTTTTTGAAACAAAAACAATAAATAAAAGTTTAAGTATTAAAACTAAGAAAAAATATTCCTGTACACTGTACAGTACCTTTTGGTTAAAGCTTCTTAGCAAAAATATAGTAATGTTTTTTAAGCACTCCAGTTACAGACAGTTCAATATTAAAATTTCAATGTTTCCTCATCATGAAAAAAATATTGTATTTTTCCATAGGTGCATCAGAAACTGTCTCTCTCTGAACAAGGCTTCAGTCTTTAAAAATATATAGACAGTAAGTATGAATTCAAATTTAACATTACAAAATTATAATACAGTACTGAGGATGTACGGTTTTTGTGCATTATAGATTTTACGTTCCTTCTTATTTTGAAAAAACACAACTAGAGAGCCCACTGTATATCACTGAGTTCAGCTGGGTCCCCAAGTCCTCCATCAGCCTCCAAGTAATTCATAAGCGCCGTCATAGCACTGTCATCATTTTCACATATTGCATCAAAGTCCAGCTGAGAACTACCACCTGTAAGATTATTAAAACATTAATGTATGCGATACAAAGCATGAAGAATACGGTAATTTTCAACACTTTTTTTTTTTTTTTAATATAAAGGTCTCATAGCTAAACTGGAAGAGAGCTGTAAGTAATAAATGAATAAATAAATACAGAAATCAATCAATCTCTAGTAGCTGAAGTAAAAGAGGGAGACTGAAAAGTTTCTAAGAGCTGAAATACAGGATAAGCATAATCGTTGCTTTCATAGCACTTTGCCTTTTATGTTAAAAATAACACAACGGCATCCTCCTCTTACAGAGTCAGAGAATCCTATATGCAGACAAACTGCTGCATTAGTGCATGCCTGAAGGAGGGGAAAGAAAAAACATAAATAAATTCCTGAAACATTTTCAGTAGCCCTTTGTATTGACTATTCATAGTCTGCACTTAAGAAAGAGATTAAGTCCTAAAGGGACAATAGTTCACAAATTACAATTAGTTCCCTTACATTGCACTGAAATACTTTTCCTTACCCATCCCTCTTTTCTGGAGAAAGAGCTAGTAAGTACCTAATTAAAACGGTGTCATGCAAGAATGTAATGGTAAAATCCTGTTACAGGATGTTATTTTTGTCATGAGGTTCAATCACTGATCAAATTTTGCTGTTTGCCTGCCAGTGATAACACATTTGCTTTAAAGAGTCCCCTCATCTTAAAACAGACAGACAAATCTCTTTACAATTTCCACATGGTTGTAAAGTGGTGCACTCAAAAATTACACCATTTATCAGAAATGTCTTTCCCTGCAATCCCCAAAATATCCACAAGAGAAATAAATCTTACTGAGGAGAGGTTCATTACTGGGAAATTGAATAGCACCCTGGTTTTGTTCTGAAGTCTCTAGAACTTCTGTTTCTGAAGGACATAACTGAATCAACTCTTTATTTGGCACCTGAAAGAATAGAAGTAGTAAAAGGGACAGAATTAAATCCTAAATTTAGTCATAGTTATTACATTATAGAAACATTATAAATCACTGTCAAAGAATTAAGAACTAGAGTAAATGAAAATATGCAATAACAGGCAAATCTAGTGCATTTTAAAATAACTTTTTTTTAGAAGTTCACATAGCACTGGACTTGGCTTAAATAAAAGGTGTTACTTACACATCTGTCAAAGGTACTTCACAGTGATGGCATCTGCTTTATTCAGGGTCTAATTCAACATTCAGCAAATAAATCCAGCACAACAAATTGTACTGGCATATACTTTCCATGCCTAGTACCATAAACTACAAATTCCCAGTGACATCATGTTTGTCAATGTCGACACATTCTAGCTAAAAGATAGAAAAAAAGACCCTCATACCTCCCATGTTCTATATGCATTAAACTATATGAATTATAAACTCATATATTTTCTATTATTTTGCATCTTGTTACCATTGCCAATATAAGTAGTTTTAAATTATTTTTCAAACTTTGGAAAAATGAGGCTATCAACAATAGAGATGCAAATCGTCCTAACCCAAACATATCAGAATTTATTTTTTTTTTCTTTTTTCATTTGTTTCATGTAAACACATACATGCAGTTTAGCAGAATAAATTTTTTGGGGTGCCTGACTTGTGTATATTCTACAAGGAATAAATTAATAAATTTATATTAAATAATTAATAAAGTTGAAATGCTTTATAAAAGCATTTTAGGAATAAACAGGATAACAAAGCACAGAATAAAGAAAAACTTTCAAGGAATACAATGAAGCTATCGTTATGATGAGATGCTGCATGATTTAGAGAGCTCAGTATATATGTCAAACAACTCCGAGGGAGAAAGACCTGCAGTAAGGCAGAGCAGAACTGATCATAAAAAGGGAGGAAGCCAAAACAGTCTGTAGTCCAGAACAGTATTGTTAGGAAATTAAAATTGCAATGGGAAGATAAACTGCCTTTAAAAGGAAAGAAAAGTGCTGATGGAGCAGTAAATATTTGTCCATACAGTGCACAATATACAACATACAATATACTTAGGTAAAAAATATGTTAGTTATTCCATAGCTATGGTCAATCATTGTTACCAGCACTAATAGATTAGCAAAACAGCATATTCTATCAACTTCTAGAAGACTACTGAAATACCTTCAAAGTAAAGATTTTAAACATTTCAAAATTGAGAACATACAGCACAGATTTTATAAAAGGGTCTTTAAGAACATTAAGAATAAAATTACACGAGAGAAAACAAGAACTAGTATTTTATTTAGGTTGTCAAACTGAACAGGTGGAAATATTTTTACTCTCTGACAATTATTTAGCAAGTTTTAATGCAATTCTAAATCCAGAAGAGTCCTCATCACATGAATCACACTCATATTTGTAGATCTTCAGCAGAGATCCTAATAACTGAGTGGGGACTGCAGTCCACTCACCCTCGGGAGCAGCCCCTTAAGGCTTCAACTGACGCCCCCGTAAATGAGGTTGGAAATTCTGCTGCCATCATATCTCCCAAAAGACTTTCATAGCTGCCAGATAGTTGGCAATACCTTACACAACACATTCTCTCACAAAAACACAAGTCAGGATAATTTGGTTCAAACAGAGGCTTTGAGCTGACATTAACCTTTTACTTTCAGATTTTTACAGGCGGTGACATACTCACATTGTTGGAGTTTAGAGTTAAAGCTGGAGAAGGTGACTTTCTCAAGAGATGTGATGGACTTAACTCCCCAGACGGCGAAGAATGCAACCTAAAATTGTATATATTTAGCTGATTTACCAAGTCACATTAATCGTAAACTGAAAAATAGCCTGTGTTGCAGAACCCATCAGACCTCCCCAGTGATGAAGCATGAGCCAGTTAATCTGAGACAACGTTGTCTTAAATTCTCCTGCAGATTCTAAATTCTCCTGCTCCAGGTTTTGATAACACAAAAAGCAGAAGAGATCAATAAAGGCAATGGGTCATAATTACTTACGCATGCTTTTATTTTTCTGTTGAATCACCAGCACTGACAGACCAAAGAGTAACGTTTCAGAATTATGCACACCGGGACAAATCGGTACACTTCAAATGCATACAGAATACAGAAAACATAAGGAAGTTCTGCTAAACAGTTAGAAGGGAAACAACACATGCTTCTAATGATCCCTCTACTATTATTTTGTTATACCTGCCTTTCCATATTTTCATAAAATTCCAACTAAAAGTAAAGACTGCTTGTTTGTTACCAGAATTCTTTGCGACACTGCTCATCATCCCTCACCAGACACGCCAGATACGAAACTAACAGTGCAAATGTCATACCAGGGCCCTTTGGACAGCTTGCTCCAATCTCCCCCTGCTCTTCCTGCCTCCCAAAGTACAAAGCTATAGAAGAACTGGGGCACTCTGGATGCGTCTGTTTCCACCACTCCCTCAGATCCAAAATGTGATAAGGGATTGGAGGAAAGATAGGAAATGGATGAATAAACAGCCTACCTTAAATAAGTTGAGTTATTTGTGTGGAATATTTGTTAGCTCCCTACGTTCCAATATCCAATGTACCATTTGATAAACAGTACTGCCATCTCTAAAAACTAGGTCAGAAACTCCAGACTGAACAGATTTATAGCATTGCTGTAACTGAAATGATCATTCATCAGATGCTAACTCAACTCAGGCATGCTTGTAAATAGAGCTGTAGGCATAGTCCTGAAATTTTAAAAGATACTTGGTGATGCCTGATGCACAGCTTCAGAACCACCTGTGTCTAACTGATATTAAGAAAACGTAGAGAGAAGATTCAGGTAATAAATGCCCACATCCTATTGGATTATGTTTGTAATCACAAAGGCACTTTATGAAAAACAGCTGGTGTTAGCCTTTGTTGATCATTTTTATCTAACTTGGATTGTCTAGTGTGTGCAAAGTAGTAACTTAATTTCATACAAAAGAAAAATGAAGAAAGAGCATGAAGTTCTACTCTTCGGCTGGAAAGAAATATAACATTGTTCTCAGTAACAATTCTGGAAAAGTGAACAACATCTGGGTGCAAGCAATTACATCCAGACATCTCCAGAAACATTCAGTTGTTACTGATGAGGGCCTTCAATGGCCAATTGTATTTGTGAATGCCTCTTCCTCTTACAGAGATAAAAACTTGTTTATTTTCCCCCAAGAAACAGGGCTGTAGGATGAATATGATGCCAGAGATCCCAGTTACCTGCTCCCTTCAATACCTGGCTTCTTTTCAGAACTGCCCTTCCTTTGGACAGTTTTTAAGTTTAGCTTATTCTGCATGACTTTGCTCTTAACCTTTTCTTTCCCCTGCACAGCAACTTCTTGGGCTACTAGTTTCAGGTCAAGTTTATTTCTCCATTTCCAGTGTCCATGGACAACTAAGATCACTAAAACAAACACACCTGCATGAGACCAAAATGGCTCATATCACGGTGGCTGATGAAGCTGGCAAGCAAAACATTTTTCCTTTCAGAATCTTGTGACATTCAGTCTATCAGTCGAGAAAGAAGATAACTGTCCCAAAGTAAGTAACATAACGTTTTATTTACTAACCAGTGTTCACGATGCAAACGTAACCGGGAAAAAACACTCAGTTCACTCAATGACTTGAAGAATAAGACTACCCGATGCAGCTTTTTGAGGTATGTCCTCATCACTGTCAGCTCTTTCATAGATATTTGTCCTGGAAAGTAGTTCTTTGAATCCACAACTTGCAGGTTTGGTTTGGTTTTTTTTTTTTTATTTCTGCTAGCAGCCATACATTTTAAATTAGAAGCAAGTCTGAATTATCACTGTGATCTTCCTGAAAAGCTGTTTTAGTAAATCAAACAAACTGGGATAAACATCCTGCTACCTTAAACTGCTGCTCCATAAAGGAGTGAAGCCATGCTTTACTTGTATGATGAAATCAAAACATCTACAAAATGAATCTCTGACAAACAGGGAGGTATGCATCATAAACTTTAAGCTTATGATAGGCAGAGAGACAGAAAAAAAAAGTGTCACTGTTAATTCTATGGAAGCTGAACTTTTTGGTAAATAGGCTCAATTTCTGTAAGGTCTGTAGTGGACTAGAAAAACCCATTCTTCTTTTGGCATCAGGAAGGATATGAGATAATAAACATTCCTCTGAAATATCCCTAAAGAGGCCTCAGTCGTACCTGCCTCAACTGTACATCTGAATTACATTTAAACAGACTAAAAAATAAAACAAATAAAAAAAATCCCACTCTTACAAAAATTCTTCCCCCAAACTGGGGAGATTAACTCAGTACCATAATCTCTTCACAAAATTCCATAATTCTGTCTCTTGTAATGGATTCTTCTGTTTCTCAAGATCAAAACAGATAGACTTTGCTCTCTTGTGACCTGCTGAACTGTCAGTGGAGTACGATTTGGTTTGATTTTCAGACAAAGCTCACAAAATTGCTTAGAAAGATATATCTGTGGGTGCACAACAAAAAAATTACATAAGGATATTCTCACATTCAAATTATGTTTTTTCCTTTCAAATTCCTTGGTGTTCTGGTTTTGAATCATCAGGAAAGGGACAAGAAAGGCTACGAAACTCCACTGGGGATCGTTTCAAGTAAAGCTTTCCTAGCAGAGAGACGTTATCAGAAAAATATACACACTACTCACAGACAACTGATTTTCTATTCCTGAGTGGTTTAACTACGCATTTCAACATCACGTGAAGAAGCTGCATCACAGTAATGCTTTTGAAGTCACAGTTAAATAATACTTTCATTAACAAAGGAAATGGCATGCCCAGAACAAAACTATTAATCAACACCAGTCATGCAGGAGACCAATATTAGTTATAATTGGTATCTCATAATGCCACTGCTCAAAGTGAAAATATTTTATACATATAGCATAATAAAAATGAAACTTGAACAACCCCCACATAATCACGCATAGCTCTATCTTTACTCAAAAGTCTAATGTATGATGTTAAGCATTTATTACCTTTGCAATTCTAATATTTCATTTGCAATTTCGGTTCCTATACTTCCAGCACCAAGAACTGTTCCAGAGGACATTCCAGGTACACTTACTAAAGATTGTTTTACAGCATCTATATTTGAAAAAACAAAATAAAACCTTAAGTATGTAGCAGTTTCATTACGCAGCAAGGAACAATCACCTCAAGGATTTATTTTAAAGCTGGTTTTGTTCTGTATCTCTTATTCTCAGAAGTTAAATTCCTTAAAACAGTAACTCATAGGGGAGGGTGTTGTAAATCTCACTTGAAATACAAAGATAAGAGAATAATGTATTTGTGAAAAATGCTGATCTCCACTAATGAAATCTGCTTTAATCATTATCACCTCCAGTCTCTCACAGACAATGCAAAACACATGAGTAAAAAACCCTTGTATTTTTCACAAACTGAAATCAGTTATTAAAAGGAACAGTTTCAAAAGCAAAAATAAAAAAAAACAACTTATAGCAACATGACAAAACAGCATGTAGAATCTATGCAGAGCAGAACAATATTAACAAAATATGTATCAGTATCATCCTATATTCTATAGATAAACTCAGGACAATTGCATTTCTTCAGAAAACCATGCAAAATACGAAGAAGGTCTGTGACAGAAGCATAATATCCTGTAATCCAAAATCATAGGTATAGTAGAAGTTGCTAGAAGGAAAAGATGTGCTATAAGATCTTCTGATCACAGTTATGTGAATGACACGAATTAAGATGCTATGAGTAAGTAGAAGCCGTCACCAGAATTAGCTTAAAAAAATTCCTAGACTGAATAAATCTAAAATTGTAATGATTGATCAGGAGATGCACCTAAGACAACTGTAAGAAGCAACACTTGCCTTCTGCAGGCTGGGAACCATGGGGGACCTGTTCTTCAGCTGACTCGTTATGACCTCTGAGATTTAAATAAATAAATAAATACAGACAAACAAAATCAGCAACTTTTTAAAAGGTAAAATTCAGGATATTTATGTTTGATTTCAATAAGGCTTTACACAGAGTAAAAACTAACATCCTCGAACTAGTAAAAAAAAAAAAAAAATATATATATATATATATATTTCTTACATTTCAACATTCAATCCTTTGTACTGTTGTTTCTGAAGCACTGAGTGAAATCTTAATTTCTATTTATTCTCCAAATACAGAAGAAAGGCCACTATAGTTGTCTGTGTTCCATGACAAGAGAACAAGGCTACCATTTTTACTCCTAGGAGGGAGACCAGTTAACCAGAAACAACTGCTACAATGACAGGTCAGCAGCTACCTTCTGCCAGCAGCAGCTGCCTACCTTTCCTCCTCCAGACAGCCAGACCTCCAGGGTAGGCAAAAGTGGCCTTTGGCTGTGGGGCAGCATAGACTGTCTTAACCGCTCTTCTCTGTCTTCTTGAGGAAAAGGACATGGGCAAAAGAGTTGGGTGGTGTGGACTTAAGACATGAACCAGCTACAGAATGGGTAAAAGGCCCCCTTGACAACTTGAAGTAAAATTCCCTCTGTCCCCCTCTCAAAAACCCTGTCATTGGCAAAGATCCTGAGTATCACTGGAACAAGCCAAATTATAGCTCCCATGCAAGGCACAGAGAATGAAAAGGAAGAAAAATAAAGGATGAAGAATTAAAGATACATTTACTGTCTCACAGGCTCCTCCCTTGGAATCAGTTTGGAAAGTACCTTTTTGTCCTGCATTGCATTTCCACAATCTATCAATTATGCACGTGGTAGCTAGGGTAACACTTAAAATTAGGTCAACTGACACATGCAGTCTTGTAAATCTCAGAAGGAAAAGTAGAACTAACTTCACATTTCTATTTATTCCTATCTACTTTTCTTAAAAGATCCTTCCTTTCTTCCTTTAATAAGAAAGTCTTCCACTTAATTTTTTTTTCTACAGGAAATAGACAGTTTTCAGAGTTAAACCCACGACTGAAGCCTGAAATAAAAATAACTGGTAAATGAAAAAAAATAGTCTTCCAGGTTACTCAATCACTTTTTGTGCAGTGTTGATATTTTCTAGTCTTGTTCTGTTTGTTAAACAGGCTGCTTTCTGTTAATGCTGACTGTAATTAAGACAAAAAATGACAAGGAAATTCATATCATTAATTACTTACAATACCACAGTGTTGTTCGATACAATATACTCCAGTTCTTTGGTCCATGGATTCATGAAACTAAACCACTGACTCCTTAAAGTAACAAAAGTCCCATCTTTTGCTCTAAATTTGTAGGAATTTGTAAATACTTTTTCTTTATTCTGCAACACTAGATAAGAAAGGAAGGCTGTAGTCACCAGATTTATACTTAAAAAGATTTTTTAAAAAATCTGTATTATAGCATCATAAAAACAAAATGTTTTTGATGGCCAGAAATACAAACCAAATGACAGAACAACGGACAGGACAGGACCCCTGCTAAAATCAAACTACAGTTTCAGCAATGTGATTAATCTTAAATTAAAACTCAAACACTAAGCTTCTGCAAACCACTCGTAGAGAAACCCCTGACTTGGTAAACTTTCATAATTGATGTCTCTGATTACGAGATTAGGCACATTTGCTCTTCAGGACTCCTTCCTCATTCTTATAAAGAATTGAAACAGGGGGTTGAAAGAAGCATTAACATTATTCTCTTGCAATTAAAGCACAGCACCAAATTCAAAACAACAGAAGTTTCTCCCTGCTTTTATGACAAGCTTTACGCAGGCATGTCTTAATGCAGATGTAAAAAAGGACAATGCCAAGATTGTTTAACTTTATTCATTCTCAGCTTCTGATTCTTTGATTTGCACTGTTTTCACAGAGCAGTTACATGTAGTTATACGTAGTCTGGGAGGACCACTTATTTCCTACCTTCTTTATGTTTTTCAGCTAGATGATTGTGATCATCTTGGTGGCAGTACTCGTAACAAGAAGTTCCTAGAAGCTCTTGCGGCAGATACCCTAAAATTGCTGTTGCACTGTTAGAAATAAAAACCATGAACTACAGCGGATTCAAATAACTGCAAACTTGTTTTCTTCAGATTCAGACAAAGCAGAAAATTAATATTTAAAGAAACAGATGCTTGTGTTCATGTTTGGAAAAAAGATACAGCATTAGTACAACTCTAAAACAAAAGGAAATATTATTCACTGCAGATTACCCATTTGCAATGAATGGCAATTGAAAAGACAAAATAACAGTGTTTACACATGCAAACTACATGGCTTCTCATTAGCCATTCAGGGCACTGGCCACACATAATGAGTCAATCAAAAAATCTAGTAGTTGAGTTTTGCTTTGTCACTTTAAGGAACAGTTTTAAACTGACACTTTTAGATAAAAGATAAGATGACTGAAAACAATAAAAAGCTTCCAGTGACAATAACGAGACTTCAAATTCAGAGTGGTAACTTACTCTACACAACAAATAAAAGTCTGTTTTAGAAATTTCAGAAAATAGGAACTTAGCTTTCACTTCTAATGAAATAATTTGGTACCTCATTTAGATATAATACATGTGATACAAACACTAAGATTTTAACAAGTAACAGTTTTTGGTTAAGTTTTTATTAAGTCATATGCATAGCTATGAAGCTCTAACTCAAGATTTTTCTTTATTAATAAGTACACCAGTGCATTTTATGACAGCTTTTAATCTTGCTAGCTCATCTTTTCCTATAGAACAATACTCTTTTATACATTGTTTTATGTTTGACAAAAAACAAAGCCCAAGTACTCGTAGATTCAGAATGAACTGCTCCCTGTGTATAGCACCTAGAAATTCTATCCTGCTTGAGAAATTACAGTTCTGCCAGAAAGTATTAGAAAATTTAACTAGTGGTGTCATTTTCATTTTCCCTTCATTAAAGAACAAAATGCTTACCGCTGATCTACATAAACAAATTTTCCATCCATGGCAAATCGTGTAACAAATTCTGTTGCTTTGACTTTTATCTCTCCACTCTTTTGTGGAACAATATAAGGGTGTAACCTTCCAATTGCAACAAGACAGTTAAAGTTACTACTGTCCTTTTCTACATCATTTTCCTCTTCTACTCCCACCTCATTAGGAGGCCAATTCTTCATATACCCAGTACAGTGAATGGTACAGTATTTTCTGTGATCTAATAAAAAGAAATTAAATAAGAAGTAGTTATGGTTCAAAAAGTACACTGAATAACTTTTTTTTTTTTCATTTTGTTCACCATGAGACCAACAACTATATTTTACGCTAACCTACAACAACTGTACAAGGCCATAGGTAATTTTATTAAGTATTTTAATTAATTTTGTACTACTTCAATTTGGCTTACCTGGAGAGAGTGCTTCTAACTCTATGTAAGATTTAGGAAGTTAAGTTATAGGTGTTGGCAATTCAAACAGTCTCACAGAAAAAATAAAAACAAACAAAAAACTAACAGTCTGGTAACCCACAGATCACTTTCTCTTTATAGTTTCATATGTATTGTAAAGTAAAATAAACTAGAGGCACTCTGAAGCTTCTAAATCGATTTACCTTTTGTGAACGTGATGATCTTAACATATGCATACTGCAATTGCTAAAAGAATCAGTCGAAAGAACAACCCTAAACGACCTAGCTTATTTTCCATTTATCTTAGGCTTCTGAATTCCTCAGTTTTCTGGGAACACAAACATTTTTAAAGTATTAAATTATAGCATACACTGTCATCTATTCCTATGGCTGGTAGACTCTTCGCTGCCTATATAACATGCAAACACCCTCACACGCATCAAGGCATAGAGATGACATCATGTGTCCTACAGTAACTGTCTTTAAAAAATTGCCAAAGGATTCTTGATATGTGTATTCTGAACAAATTATGCTTTACATAAAGTTGACTGCATTAACCCTACCAACTATGGAAAACATATAACCCTAAAATGAAAAATTGAGTTATCCTACTGTGACTGTGTCACAGTTTCTCAGATTGTCAAGGTGCCTTCCCTCAATACTGCTTTCCTAAGAAACATTTATACAAGCTAAATTCTTATCTTAGTTGGCACATCAAGGTAGACTGATTTCTATTTACTTACAATGACTATTGTATGGTATATCTCAACAATAACAGGTTATATTGAAAAATAAAAGTAGGAAAATTTTTTCAGGGTCAAACAATTTCATCACACCTTTGCAAAAATCAATATTAAGGTATTAAATAAAAGCTGGAAATTACATTTTAAAAAGATCCATTCACTGAAAACTTGACAAGAGTATACTGCTGTACAGGCACACCAAAATATGAACTAAATTAAAATGATTGGAAAAATAATTTTATAGAATTACACTGTTAAATTAACTTTTACTTTTTACTTTTTGCTTTTAATAGTAAAGTACACACAACACAAAAAGTAAATCAGAAAAAAAAAAAGTTGGTTTACTTGCTTTTTTTTCCTCCAAAACAGTAGATTTTGCAGGCCTTATTCACAGTTATCTTCAAGACATATGTTATTTAGGTTCATTCTTCTGATCTGCTCCAGTGCTTTCAAAAATCTCCCTGAAACTTCTAAAATTTGACTACAACAGACCATGCGCTCCTAAACAGCCACTGTAACTGACGTTCCTCCCTCCCTCTTTTCCAGGAGTGAACAGGTAGGAGAAAGAGTACAATTAGTCTGTTTTTCAAAATGTGTCTCCGGTACATATTTACACTTCTCTACGGCTACTTTGTGAGGTCAGTGATAACTACAAGAGTCACACTACTGACTTGGAACTTAAATAAACCAAGTTTCAAGACAGAAATTCCCCACTTCGACTACACTGTTTGAATACCTTTCTTCTTTGGGTTGGGCAAGCACTCCTTTTCTTCTTTGACTGTGGTCCTACAACACTTTATCCGACAGAAGAAGGAACGTCGAGCACCAGAATTCAGTCGAGCTGGTCCGGCTTGAAAATCTGTGTGTACTTGCAAGCCAGCTTACAAAAATTTAGTAAAGTAGTTAAAAACCCAAAATCCAACAATAAAACTTCAGCATACAAGGCCTTTTCTTCATTTTAGCGTCCAGTCCATTCTCTTTACTCTTTAAATTGCCTAAATTTTGTCCTTACAGTTTAAAATAAAAAAGTCTAATAATGGAAATAGGGCAAAGAAAACATGACTGTCACACGGATTCCAAAATTGAAGAGAACTATCAAACTATTTCTAAACTCTTGATATTTTGAATGATATTTTAATAAATATGGTTTATAAACTTTCAACTTCTACTTGATACAAGGAAGAACTGCAGAGATACTTATAAAATCCAGCTATAAAATTGTGATTAGCTGCACAGTACATAGTGTTTTCCATATTAGAAATAACCGTAAGCAAAATAAGATTCTGTTAAATTCGGATTGACACTTAGCATTTTCAGAGAAGACAGTGATTCTTGATATTGAAGTATTTTATCCCATGTTCGACTACATCAGGTCTTTTGTATTGACAAGACCTATCAAATACAAGAAAAAAAAGTAGCATGCCTGGTAGGAAGAAGGTCAGACCACATTGGTAAATGTTTAACAATGTGAATTTCAGTCATTCTTATCTAAAATAAATTCTCTTCTGGGCTAGCTTTTAAACTGTAAGTGTATTCTAAGCAGCAAATAAGCATTCAAATACGTTCAGTTCATAGAAATTATACCTCAAGTTTGTTCATTCATGCGCATACGAACACATATGTCGTACATAACTAAATTTCTTAACATTTCTTTTAAAGAATCTGAGCACATTCAAATATGACTTACTTTTCCCATCTATAAGCTTCTCCCTGGGAGAGATATCTGAAGAAGAAAGTTGCTCCTTAACTTTTGCAACATCTTTTGGATGCAAGTAATCAAACAAACTTTGTCCAATTAAACTGGCCTATTAAAAAAAAAAAACAAACCAAAACAAATGTGGTATAAGAACCACATTGTTTTAGAAAAAGACCCATACATATGACTTATCTCAGAAAAACAACTGTGTACACCATAAAAAGTCAAATACCACAGTTATCTAAACATCAATATTTTGATCTACATTTATTTTTCCATTGTTTAATATTATTTTTATAAGACCAGAGTAGTAAAACCATAATTTGTTACTTCCCCTTTGCAAAACAGCACATTTAGTTGGCTACTAAAAAACAGTTCTGTAAACCCAAATGCTTTATTCATGTAAACAGTATGATTCCTGATCCTAGCCAAAGGTTATGCACAAAATAGCTCCACTCACAGATTATTTGGGGTGGGAGGAAGTTAGGGAAATAGGAAGAAATATTCATAGTACCTAATGACTGACCTCTAATTTGCTTGGACAAAATTGCACCACTGAGCCAAGAGCTGCCTGGAAGCAGGGGTCAGCTCACCTCAGCACTTCTACGTAGGGGATATTTACAGGAATCTCTCTAGCTGGGATCCATTAGCCTGCTCACTCTGCTGATCCAAAGTAACTGGTCTGCTGCACTACCGTAGGAAGCACTACTAGCTTTTGAAAAAGGAAGGAATTCTCACAGAAATGGGCTACTTCGGGTTTTTTGATTGCTTACCTTCACCACAGCAGGTCAAATCAATGGGTAGAAACGTGCTGTGTTGACAAGCAGCATTCTAGATTCAAATTGCAACCCATGCTATTGCTATGCGATCACTGCATGCATAAAGGGGAGCATTTTTTTCCAATAAGCCAGAGTCCAAAATGGGTTTAATGAAAAGCATGTAAGAAAGCAGGATAAACACACAGCCTCTTTCATTTGCCCAGTCCTCATCTAACCCTCATGCAGAGTGAAAATGCTGAGTGCCACTGAGAAAGGCTAACAGCAGCCTTGTCAAAATATATAGGTGTAACAGAGGAGGCTGCAGGATGGGATTCATAATCTAGAATGATTCCAAATAGGTAATAAATAATAAATTAATAGGTTAAGTCAGTCATGTTCTCTGAAGCTCTTTGGCTGGAATAGTGAAGATCTTATGGGTCTGGCAGTAGCTCTGTCTGATGTGAGACACTCAAAAAGGTACTTTTTAGTCTTTGAGTAAATGAAGTGTAGAAGTTTTAAAAAATCTGCTTTAAGCTTATTCCCATAAGATGATTCATTTCATTTAAATTAAAAAGATATAGTTTTGTTTAAAAAAAAATTTAAAAATCTATAAAACAGAGTCCAGATTGGTTACCCTTCCATTTTGAAGAAAATTAACACAGCATAAGTGGTTTCAAAGTTATAGAAGTAGACAGATGGAAGCACTTGTTTAGTTTCTTTTTTTTGGAACAGAAGTCATAGATACACGAACAAGTTATCATGCCGTGATTATTTGTGGTAATTGTCCATGATGTTAAATGTCAGCTAATAAAAGGTACTTATATTTTTCCTATTTCTCTTCTTCTACAGGCTAAGCTAACCCACACTATACCAGTTGCCTTCAAGTTAAGAGTATATACACGGATAGTTATTGTGGATGAGGTGTTATGTAGTGCATCTGAGCATAAAGGTATTACCAAGGAAAGCTTTAATTAACTTCCATTGCTGAACTACCAATTTTCCTTGGCCTAGAAAACCCTCAAAAATCACTTCACCATTTAAAAGAAAATCTCTTGGAGACAGAAATCAGGACATCTTCAATTTATCCTTTCCTCTCAGACTAGCAGCTCTCTTAAGGATGATCAGTTGAAATCTGGTCAGAAACACTGACTGTACTTGCAAATATTTAATTCCAGGATATTCAGACTTACTCTGAAGGAGGTTAAATCAAAGAAATTCCAAGAAATTACACAAAAGGACTGGTTTTTAGTAATATACAGTAAAATGGAGAAGTTTAAAAATTTCTAAGAACATGCAAGGTAAAAGCAAACCAAGAAACTCAGTTATAACCACCTGATCATAATTAAGTATTTTGCAAACTGATTCTGAGACAAACAGAATTTTTCCTCTGTTGCATCCAACCACAAACAGGAATCCATCTGCAGCCTGAAAATATAAAGGTATTGCCTTTAAAAACATACAATTAAAATATACAATGAATATTGATGACTACAAGGAAGTACAGTTTTAAAGTTTATTTTTTAAATTAAATAAGTTATATAAATCCCCCCCAAAAGCAGTTAAGATTGCAAAGACCAAATCAGACCTTCAACTACAGACAGCTAAGGTTTCTTAAACACAGCTTTGGGAAAAGAGGCAGACAGCTGCAACACAGCTTAACTTGGGAGTCATCTTACAGATCTTGGCAAAGTCAGTTATTGCAGCAAAAGACAATAGTTGCAAATGAGAAAGGGTACAGGGGTGTGGGTATATGACAAAGTGAGAAAACAGGAAGAAAGATTTTCTTTCAGGTATTATTTCTGCATCTTTTTCAAAAAACGTCTTTAAAAATACAAATGAAGGAGAGCAAACAATTGCAAGTATATTTATGCATAATTAAAAGCATTCTCTATACTTGCATGCAGACTTCAACATCAACACAAAAACTTTTATGTATTCAATATGTAGATTGTATACAGATTTATCAAGGGCTGCTGTCTGCCATGCTCACAAATCACCTTCTGTGTTCCCTGATGAAAAAGCTGTACAGTGTATAGCGTTTATAAACCTATACTAACTGACTAAATCAAAGCACACCCGTGAAGAAAAAGATGGGGAAAGAAAAGCACTCTTCAACTAAAAACTCAAGCTAATGGTAAGCTTTAATAAGGACAACATTTAACGGAGAGTTTCCTTCCACTTACCCTAAGGATTAACTGTCGGAGCTCATCATCCTTTAAAAATGAAGGTTTATACCGAACTTCTGTATAGGAGCTAGTGGAACCTGGAAAATATATTATTTGTAGACATAATATAAAAAGTTACATTTTAAATTTACTTTTAAGAGAGTTATACTTGTTTTGCATTTTATCAATTTTCTCTGAAACCAAGACAGATGAATTTTTAAAAAATTTCTAAAAATATTATAAATAAAAAAACCCTCAAACATATGCTGGTAAGAAATATGGGCACACAACCAGTTTTTTCTTGTCCTTTATTTAGCATAAAACAAGAAAACTTCTGTTCAGATATTGTTAATGAACTGCTAGATAAATGATATTATGAGAACTGAATTTTCTAGAAACATTTCATAGGCCTATTTCAGAATCCTTAACATTTGCTGAATGTGAATAATTCCAACATTATCAATTGTCATGAATAATCCTTCCTTAGTCCTAAATATTCAACAACCCCAAAACCACTCTATTGTAATTAATTGAATGCCTCACTAAATATAATGAGACCGACTCACTACATTTGCTGTTCTAGCACCCATGGCAAGTACTCTAAAATAATTTTTAGCCATTACAAACATTTCCACAACTTTTTCTAGATTTTTTTTTTTTTTTAACGTTAATAGCAGTTGAACTTTCCAGCAAATTTCAGCATTAACTATAATTTCACACAGTATCTTGTATTTTCCTAAAGCGTTTTTTTTGAAGATACATATAATAACTGTGCTGGATGGAGTCCAGTTTTCATAACCTAATGTTAAAATACAAATGTTTCAGCTGAAGAGTTCTTGTA
Organism: Tetrax tetrax; assembly: GCA_009806455.1. Classification (NCBI taxonomy): domain Eukaryota; kingdom Metazoa; phylum Chordata; class Aves; order Otidiformes; family Otididae; genus Tetrax; species Tetrax tetrax. The sequence continues at coordinate 196,904 of WHYT01015789.1, forward strand.
GATGCTTGTTTAAACTGCAAGTGCCATTACTGCCCTGCTAATTTGTCACATTATTTCTTTACGCAAAATTCTCAGCCTGCTTGGGCCAATGGGCCTCTAGCAATCCTTTCCAAGCTGCATTATTCCATGATTCTATTACTGTCAAGTTAGTAGCATAATTCATTTCCTACACTCCTTTAACTTAAGACTAATGGGATTCTTATTAGATATGTTTATTCGTAATCAGTTTTTTTTTCAATGCAGGTAGTCTTTGATCTTCGCTTACAGTTGACCAAATCAGTATTCTGAAACAGTGCTGCCAAAAAAGCTGAAATCTTGTTTGCTGCTGAGAAACCTATGCAATATGCAACTTGTATTTGGATATTTTTTTAGAGGAGGAAAAAATATCACAGAATCTAGCAATAGCAAAAGGAGATGAAAGAATATATCCTGGTTTAATCCCGACACTAAACCATTCACTGAGATCCCTGATTAACTTTGCTAGTTGACTGAGGATATAAGCTTTTGATAACTTTTTCTTAGTACTCTCTAACATTTCATGGTGTTTAAGACTTCAATGCAATCAAAGTTATCAATCATTCTGTTAAAGTATGTTTTGGCTTGAAACATTCCATTTGACTACTGTTCCTGCAGTCAAAAAAAAAGTTTGAAAGAGAAGAACTTGGGGGTACTGTTGGACAAGAATCTCAACATGAGCTAGCAATGTGCGCTTGAAGCCTAGAAAGACAACCGCATCCTGGGCTGCATCCAAAGCAGCATGGCCAGCAGGTCGAGGGAGGCGATTCTGCACCTCTACTCTGGACCCCCACCTGGAGTACTGCATCCAGCTCTGGAGCCCCCAACATAAGAAGGATGTGGGCCTACTGGAGCGAGTCCAGATGAGAGCCACAAAGATGATCAGAGGGCTGGAGCACCTCTGCTATGAGGACAGGGTGAGAAAGCTGGGGTTGTTCAGCACGGAGAAGAGGAGGCTCTGGGGAGACCTTATAGCAGCCTTCCAGTACCTCAAGGGGGCCTACAGGAAAGATGGGGAGAAATTCTTAGCAGGGCTGTTGTGACAGGATGAGGGATAATGGTTTTAAAATAGAGGGAGGTAAATTCAGACTGGATATTAGGAAAAAAATTTTTACAATGAGAGTGGTAGAACATTGGAACGGGTTGCCCAGAGAGGTGGTTGATGTCGCATCCCTGGAAACATTCAAGGCCAGGTTGGACAGGGCTCTGAGCAACCTGATCTGGTTGGAGATGTCCCTGCTCCTTGCACGGGGGTTGGACTAGATGGCCTTTAAAGGTCCCTTCCAACCCAACCTATTCTATGATTATGCCCAAATGTACTTTTTTCTTCAGTTTTATGCTACTGGTTTTCATTTTATGAAGTTACACTGTAAAAGACAACCTATCACTGAAGCGAGGTCTCTGTGCTCCCTGCCATAGCAACTACTTACATCAATTCATTTAAGTAAGCATTTTTTTAATTGTGTTTTTCCATTACGTTGTAAATTTCAAAGTCAACAGACAAATATGAAATTCCAATACATTGACAAAGGATTGCTGCAATCACAAACATGTGAATAACAAACAGGAGTATGAAGACCATTTGCTCCTCTATCAGAAATACAGCTTTTGGCATTGCTACAGCACCTCAGATATCACTGTTACAGAAAGTATGATGGAAGCTGAGACATCACAGAGCACAATGCTTAATTTGGGAGTTGGAAAATAATGACAGAGAGACTTGCTTGATTGCTGTAATTTTTAAAAAGAATCAAGGAGTGACTCAATTGCAAGGCATACCCTTAGCAGACAGAAGATATCAGACACTGAAAGGTGGCTTTTTTTCTACCATACTAAACAAAAAGAAGAAATTAAGTTCTGGAAGCTACAAACAAATAAATTTAAATGAAGGACAGACTCAGAACTGAATTTAGCAAGGAAACATAAAATAAATGACCTTTGATTTATTTAACATCAATTAAGATACACAGTATAATTCCTGATAGACCAAAGACTTTCAGGATTAGTTTCCTAAAACCCACCTTTTAAAGATTTTAAGTGCTGCACAGCCATCCGTAACACTGTAAGCTTGTCTAGCTTTCGTGCCATGGGATTGCACTGAGGTATCATAGCAGACAATTCCTCTATCAAATAATTCATTTTGTCTCTTCTTCGTTTCTCTGTTTGACTATGAGCCTCTCTAAGAAGAAAAATTAGTTTAAGAAAGATGTAGAACACAAGATTTTCCCCATAACATTAATCAATTCAACTTTGGGAATGGAACATATCACAAGAAGTACGACTGCACTGAAACAGTTTTTCACATACTATTTGTATTTGACAGTTGAATCGGATTAACTTGAACAAAGCAGAGATGGTCACAATAATGATGTGAAATACTGAGGGGAAAAAACATCACAAGCAACAACTCCATTATATGTGTCAGGGACAAGAGGCTAAAAGTTAAATTATCCTTGTGACTCTTGATGTTGATGTGAATACCTAGACACCTTACTGCAATATCAGAGAACTTCTGATGTTATTAGTAATCACTGGAAGACATTTCTGTTCCCTGGCCCTATCTCTAGCAGGCCTGTGTAACTAAGATGGGGTATTAATTCTGCTACCTTTTTTTTTTAAACCCAGAATGCTTGAAACACTAGCTAACGCATCTATGAACTCTGTTTTATGCAAACTCACAACAACCTGAGATGACCCATGTCTTCTTGTTATCTCATTACCTTAAAAATTAATCTGATTGAACACAAGACATAAGCACAAGCAGTTATTCATAGCACAGCACAAGCAACAGACAACATTTCTATGTGTTTCTAAGAGATATAGTGGAAACTGAAAGAAAAAGCTATGCCTCATCTAATTTCACCGGAGGTATTTCAGAAAGCTTTTCCCTTCATTCACCTGATGAGGTGGTAGAAAGGGTTTCAGCCTCTGTGCATACCGTGTGTCTCAGGTTTCATCTCTTGGTAAGCCTCTATCCAAGAACTCAAACACAGAAAGAGATGTTCTCTTCTTGGACAGTTTTCATCAGGAAACCCCTTCTAAGGCACATGACCACAAATATGTTTATATCTCAGGTCACTTTTTCTTTAATTCTTTCTAGTGGAGTATGTTAGGTTTCTTGGCTGATCTTCTCCCTTCTAACATCTTCTAGCAGATCAAGAAAAGTTGAATTCATTCTATTCCCTCCTTACCCAGGACACAAGCTAGCCTCTCAATTAAAATGAAGATTATTTTCCTTTCTGATTGAGACCAGACACAGTGGTAGTTAACCAAAGTGAGGGACACCATGCTTTGGTTAACTGAACTCCAAAACTCTTCCTCTTAGGCATACTGTAACAGAAAGCATTAAAGGTAATAAAGTTCACTACATCTAGCCTGTTGAGAAAGAACAAACTACATACAGTTTTAAAGAAGGAGTCCTCTATTATTTTTATTATTTTTTTCCCCCCAAATAAAACCTCCCTCCACACAAGTAATTCTGAGTCATTCATCCAAGCAACTAGCTTTTATCTCTCTAAAACCTTTTTAAAAACTTAATTTTATCAGTTATTCTCAACTCTACAGGTTCACCCAACTTTTCCTTCGTGTGAGGTAGGAAGAGTCAAGCAATAAATCGCGGATCCTCCTTAAACCTCAGGAAGACAGATAGAAATGTTTGGGGAAGGACAACAATATTCTACATCTAAGACTCAACAAGAAGTTATGGAAACCTGAACAGGGGGATGCAGAAATTCAGGTGATGATTGGATGATTCAAAAAGCCTGCTGTTACATTCCTCAGCTACAAAGTAGAAGGGAAAAAAGCAAGTTCTCCAGTAAGCTTGCAAAAAGAGACACTGGAGGGAGATAACTGCTAAGCAAACCTTCAAAGCATCTTCTAATTTTTTTTTTCCTCCATCTAAAGAACCAAAACTTAAGGAAACAAATTAACAATACAACATGAAAGTTATTAAAATAATGTACAAAACAGAATTTTGTATCGCAATATGGGATATTCAGTACAGAAAAAAAATAGATTTTGGATTTAAACAAAAGAAATCTGTAAATATATTTTGGAACACTTTCATTTCTTCCATTTAATGTAAATTACAAGAATACATCATAATTATTAGTTAGCATACTGTATAAATAATGCTTTTGACAGCAGAGTGGATTATGTATTTCTGCTTTGACATCTCTGCTTACATGACAAATGAAAGACATTTTTCTTTTTAAAACAACTTTATAAAACAACTTTACTTTTCCTAACTGGCTTGTCTATAGTTTAAAGTATTTGGTTGGGTGAATCATGACTGCATTCAGTCACACAGCATTTCAAATCTTACAACTGCTTGACATGAATTTCCATTTGGATTCAGATAAGATGTGAATTCAAAGTACAATGGCAAACCTTGAATAATTTTCTATACAAAAACTTGTTCCAGAACAAGAATTCTTTGTTATGCTGTAGCTAAATACATTTTCATACAGGATAAATTTCAAATAGCTCCAAGTGTAGACAAATGCAGAAAAAAATAATTCTCAAATTCATACAGCCCAAGGATCAGCTCCTCCATTTATACATTACTTGAGCATACTGCATTTAATTCTCATCTTGATAATTTTAATCTCAAGGTTTTGCTAAATCATCTGAGATATTCTGCAACTTAATTTTCATCAAAATTAGTAGAAAATAAAATCCTCAAGGAAGGTCTAAATATTACTATATATTTAGGTGAAAAAGGAAAAGTTTACTGTTAAATATTTGATGGTTTTAATGAACGTTACCCAAAACCTCACATTTTACTACTGTGAATCCTAGTATTTACTAGCAAAATGTACTTTTATTGTAAATTAGTACCTGAAATCTTTTATTTTAACATGTTCTTCATCTTCACTCCTAGAGAAAACAAGATACAGTTTTACGTTGCATATTTAATACTAGGCACTCATTTCCTCCCATTAATTCAAGAAGACATAGAAAATGCTACTAATTTACTATTGCTCTGACAAAAGCAATCTCACAAAAATTCCTAATGCAAAAATGATTTAGGAAGTGACGCATAATAGAGGCAGATCAAAGCATAACTTCCAATATGCATAGTTATGCGAACATCTTATGGGGATATTTCATAATTATGAGGCTGTTTCTACCCTGGAGAAAACAAAATTAATGGAACATCCAAATGTCCAAAGTCCAGGTTTGACTTTTTTTTTTTAATTTAAAAATTTACAAGAGATCATCTATTCATCTTTTTATTTCCAAAATCTTATTGTCAAAAGATGAAAAAAAGCAACCTTAGCCTAGACTGTGCCTAAAATACACTTTAATTGCTCGTGCTCAGAAAAAGTAAAAATTAAGTAATTTTCCATACCATACAGCAATGACTGGAAAGTCTAGGCAATAAAATTGTAAATGAAAGAACATCATAGTGCCTGTTTCACAACAAACAGTGGCAACAGGAGAATATAAAGGATGATTCAAACTAGAGCAATGATGTTTTTTCATCCCAAAGATCACTGTATTTTTCAGCACTATCTATTAAGAATTTCAGATTGTGGCCTAAGAGGTATCTTGTCAATTCAGCATGAGCAATTTGGTCCTTGCAGAGAGGCAATTCTCTCTATTGGCTACTGGCTATTCTAGTAGCCTCTCTGGCTACTATTTTCTTTAAAAGAAAAACTGATACAAATATTTTTAATCTTTCTACAGCAGCTCTTTGGCTTCTTTTAATTCAGCAGAGGAAACATCTTATGCAGTACTCTGATCTCCATTCCAGAGGAGAAACCTGCTGGCCTATGACCATTTTAGAAGAGGCATGTCTTGTACCAGAAGAATTCTAAGAAGACAGGCCAACCAGCCAGCAGCTGTTCCCTATGAAGAAATGGAAATAGGAAGTAGAAGGATGGTTGAAGATTACAGCTCTAGGAAAGATGCCAAAAGCTGCTTCCACCTGTAACTAAGCACTGACCCCAGCAAGGATCCAGCAGCCAGAGCCAAATTAACACACGACTCAGAGATCCAGCTCTTCAACTTGAGATTTCACTGGAACCCAGGAATCTTCTAGACAGTCTGAGAAACCCAAGCACAAGAGTAGGTTGGGCTCACAAGACCCTAGGACTTTTCTTCAGTGAAACTGTTTCAGATTTAGATGAGTTAGCAATAACTAATATTTTTCTCTCATTTTAAAAGAAACTTTTACTAGAAATGCACACTTATTATGAACTCCAACAGAAGTTAAGATATTTGACATATTTGTATGTGTATAGCTACATATAAACAAGTATATTTTTTACGTAAGGTATACAAGTGTAGAAAAAGAAATCACAACAAAGTAATAATATAATTAATAACTATCCCATAACATACATACACAAAGGGCTTACTTATGCTTAAGTCTGGTTTGTCACCTTGTAATAGCATTATTTTAACACCATTGTGGCAGTTCTATTTTAAAAAGCACTTGAGAAGGTTAACACAAACAAACAATGTTTATATGCACCAGTCCTAGATGAGTAAGAGAGCTTTCCTCCACCCTCTCTAGTCGTCTTATTTAACTGTGACTTTTCATTTGTTCCCATTCAAACCTTAACTTCAATACTAACAAACCTGGTAAAATTACAAGCAAGCGAGAGCATCTTCTTTGAAAGAGATACCAGAAAATCTCAACATTGGATGGATTTCTCCATCCTGTTAATTAGCTATATGTTCATCACCTTGTGCTGTACAAAGACCTGCCCTTAGACAAAGCATTCCTTAAAGCAAATCACACAGCTCATCTACCCAAACAGGGAAATGTGATGCATTTATAGCACTGAAAACAGAAACGAATTCATTTATAAAAAGTACCTTTTCTGAGGATCACCATCAACTTCAACTGTATCTCTGCAGAAACAGGTAACAAAGTAAGCAAAATGTAGTTTGAAGAACAAATATACACAATTAAAAAAAGGTCACAGAAAAATTTCAGGGGAAACCCTACTTGATTAGTTATTTTCATCAAGAACATTAGTTTTTGGGAACTAATTACTAATTCCTATAAAACAATAATTTTTCAATTAGTATTTCAACTTGGACATGTTTTTTTTTTTTTTTTTTTCATAAGTTTCATGAAACCAGAGAGATCCAAACTTTAGGGAAATATTATTGATGAACCAGCACTTCTAATGAACAGGTAAAAATCAACAAGCGCTACTGAAAAAGAACGGAGAGGGGTTTTTTTTCAGAAACTGTAGTTTTCAGTGATTTGCAAGACACACTTGAATCTCCAAGTTGACAGTTATATCAACATCCACAGTATGGCTACATTCTGTAGATCAATGGACTAAATATGGAAGAAGCAGTGGCTGAAGAGAATTGCTTTAATAATCACAAATACATGTAAATTTCCTACCTCCCTCTGCTTTTTTAAACATGGATTTTCCACACTAGTTTGGGGATACTTGTAACGCACTAGATCTACAGGCTGACTTGTGTCCCTTATGTGTAGCTGATTAATATAGCTTTGAATAACTCACTTTTAAAAAAAAAAAAATTAATATAAATAATTATTTAGTTAACTGGCATCTGTTTGGTAGTTATAAAACAGGGGAAAACAGTTGACAGTATCGTCTCAGTAGTCAAGTATGACCCACTTAAAAAGACTGAGCACTTCTGTAGGACAGTCCTCATTTTTAGGTCACAGGTCTGTCTGGACATTTAAGTTAATAGCTGCCCTGGTCACTGAAGAAGCAGTTCTGATTCTGCATTTCTAGATCAAAGAGCTTAACTAGTAATCTTGTTTCATGCTCTAAGGTGATATTCTAGTGTGCACTTGTAAGACTTCAAGCAACTTAATAACAATGTGCTGCAAAGAGAACTTGCCTTTACTAGCAGGCAATGAAGGGAAAAAAAAAAAAATTAGGATGGAAATTTCAGCATTACAGACACGTTACCCAGACACGTCAGGCCACGAAATGGCATTACAGAATCCTATGTGTATCCCTTAGATTCAAGGATTATTTTTTCTATTTTTAATAACTCAGGACTCCCAAAGAATGCATTTGGAAAAAAAAAAGTGATAAACAAAGGAAAGAGGATTAGACAGCTACCATGTTGCATAAATAACATGACTATGTCTCAAATTTATGTTGAGACGCATACAGAATTGATTTACTTACTGGTTATCAGAATCACTTCCTTTGCGCTTTCTTGGAATCTCGGCCACAGAAGCATTGAAAGAAGTGGTGGTAGCAGGCTTAGTTATGGGATTCATGAGGCTGGGGGCTCCAGAAGCAATGCACAGGTTTCCATCTATTGAGAAATTATCTGTGAATGAAAAAAAAAAAAAACCAAACCCTCAGTGTGCAGTAAGAGCCATATCTTCATGTATCCATTCTCATTTTCATTTGGGAAAAAAGAAAAAAAAAAAAATAATTGTCTGTGAGTGGCTTCTATGCCTGACAAAAAAAAACCCAGAAAGGTTACACTGCCACAACCTAAATACAGAAAAGAGTACAATGTCTTCCCACAGTCCGATAATGATCTCATCAACCCAATCAGCACACCAATGCAATATAAAATAAATCTATTCTCTTCTGTACACGATCTTAGCAGGCTACACTTAAATTCCCCAGCATCTCAAATATCCTATTGCAAAAATCACGAGATGTGGCATTAGTTAGCAGATCAAAATGCTGCAACTAACACTAAATTAAAAATAGATAGCGAACACCCAAATATACCCAATATATAGTGGACATCCAAAAAAACGAAAGTTTACCATAACTATGTTTCTGACATAAAATCTACAATTACACATAAGTCAAGAAGAATCCTGAAAGCTTGTCAAGCTCTACCTCAAAGTTCCCTTCACAATTCTTCTCTCAAGAAAAAAACGTTTTGTTTCTGGAAGGGAAAGAAGAGAAGTCACAAACCGAAATAATCCTAGCGACCAACTAGGAAAGGAAAACAGTCTCAAGAAATCTAAGTACTATTACACTTTTTTCTATCTCAATGCAAAGCTATCACAAAGAATCACCTAGTTGATGTTCAGGTAAAAAATCAGAATTAACTCTGTTTCAGCAAATTTAGGCATTCATTTAGGCTTCATGTGTAGTGAGGAAAGTATCCTATGTGATATATCTAAAAACAATAAAGAATTAACTCCAGGAAGGGGCAGATGAGGGACTGAGAGAGGTCATTTAAGGAATTGAGCATCACGTACTTTCAGCAGGAGGCAAACCCCAAGATGAGTACTTTCAACATCCAGCAGGAAGGAAAACTGTGCACTTTTATTGTGAGGTTTTGGGGTTCTTTTTTACCATTTGTGCTATCTAGAAATGATAGGTAAAAATTTATAAAAAGAATGATGCACAGTATATGTTTTTTTCCTCTTAGTTGTAAGCACATCTTACACCAGAAAAATTACCTTCTAGGTTCTCATTTTCTGTTGGAATATGACTCTGGAGAGTTAAATGAAAATAGGCTAATACTTGAACAACAGCTTGCCTGGTCTTCCAGTAATCCTCTCCCTACCAAGTCAGACTACACAGAGTCAGCCCCTGTTCTATTTTAGAAAGCTCTTTAACTCATTAAGTCACACAGGAAGTCAAAAAAAAAAAAAAAAAAAAAAAAAAAAAAAAAAAAAAAAAAAAAAAAAAAAAAAAAAAAAAAATTTGTCATCCCCAAGGGGGTTGGCAAGGAAGTGAATAGCTGCAAATGAGCTACATGGAACTGCTGCTTAGGGGTGCGATACAAAGCAGAGACACATGAAACTAACGGTATTCCTATGTTGAGTGAAGGTTCTGTGTAAGTCACATGCACTGCATTAAGAAACAAGGCTTGGGGGACTCTCTGTTTTTCCAATTGCTGACAATAATGTTGTCTAAATGCGTGTCACATCCCTGAGCTGTTTTCTCCACTAACGGTTTTCGGTTTTTCAGTTCCTGAATAAACACAATCTACTAGAAAAGGCTTATGGTCGAACTCCACCAGTCATAAAAGGTGAGCTCCACCTGAACAAATAAAGATATCCACATCCAAACGAGCCATTCTAGACCCTCTTGGAGGGAAGCAGACATTTCTAGGGTGATTCATCTCAACCTAAAATAGATTCCTGCAGTTGGCTAGATGAAATACAACATTTCTAGGGTGATTCATCTCAGTCTAAAATAAATTCCTACAGTTGGTTAGATGAAATACAGTCCAAGTGTGCCTACCTCCAATCAGTAATTAAACAAAGACAAAAGTAACAAGTTCATACTTGGCTACCTAGTCTGCACACATCCAAAGATAAGTGAGACGAATCCCACCCAAGGCGGCTATAGAACTATCATGCAATTCTTAAAATATGACAGCCACAGACAGCACCTGTTTGTGTCAGGTGCAACAACTCTAAGCCCAAGACAGTCTTTCAAAACTACTGCCTTAATTACGCACTGCCGCCTCATGACCCACTCACTCCCCTATGAAAAGTGAGTGTTTCCGGCTAGTTATAGGCTTTCCTAAAATATTACTTTAGTACAAACACATTACTTTGACTTTTTAGAATAATCAAAAGGAAATCATACAAGACATACATAAGCACTCCAAAACATACAGGTCATATAGGTATCAATAAATTAAGTAAAGAGTTGTCAGTCAGCCCTGATGTAGCCAGTTCAGAAAAGAACAGCTAAATCGATCTATGGGGATATTACAGTAAAACACACTAGAAATAAAACGTCAATGAATAAGTACATTTAGAAAACTTATGGGTGGCACTCTTCATAGTTTGTGAATAAATGTACACATCAGACTTGGAGAAATGTCACAGCTCCGCAGCTGCTTAAGTTAACAATGTGGTAACACTGGCACAACCTTTCTAAGAATAAGGCGGCACTTTCAATCCAGCTTCCTATTTTGAAACTCTTTCTGGCAGAAGGAAAGGAGAAGAAAGAAGCCGCTTTGAATTAAAATTTCTAAGATCACAGAGGCCACAGACTATTAAAATATGTATTTTTCAAATGTATGTTCCTGGCACGCACTAAAACCTTTAGCTAGAAATTCATGCTTTGGCAAGTTTAAAGAAGCCAAAATTATGTTAAGAGTGACTGCAGCTGAAGTTGCACACAAGGGTCCTTTAGCCTAACTAGATGAGTTATTAAAATTGAAATCTCCTCACACAAGCTACGAGGCTATGTCTACAGCAGGAAATACAATGGCATAGCAGCAACAGCTCAGTAGAGAGAAGCAGCTGGTGCAGAAGCCCCTGTTTCTAATTTGTAAGTAGTTCTGGAAGCTTACACTAAATCACATTTAGTCTGGTTCACTGGGCCAAAAATCCTTACAATGCATGTGTTTTAAAGCCATCTGAGAACAAACCACTGGTTCAGTCCCTTATGTTTGGAGCTGGAGTATGTTTGGTATGTGCCTGGAGTAGCACTCACCTCACTACAATAAGATTCTAGTTTAGTTTCTTCTGAAAGGAGTCCAGTTCATCCATACTGAAACTGCTCTGCAAACCAAACCGACCAGCAGCATGTGGGGATGATAGGATGCAATTCAAACCAATGCTACTGCCCGGAACCAAAACGCTAATGTGCACACAGCCTCCGAGTACTCGCTTGATTTCAGGGTCTCAGGTCCTCAGGAGTGCAGTCATACAAAGAAGGAGAGATACACACACACACACATATCCAGGCACACAAGCAATCTAAATTTTATGAACTGAGGTACTACTCAAGATGTCAAGTTGGATTCTTTTGTCACAATTGACATGTTGTGGTTTGGTTTTGGTTGGTTTTTGGTTTGTTTTTGTTTTTTTTTTTTTAAGATGCAAAATGTCTCTGATTGCCTAAGCAATTACAGATACAGCTCTCTACACATGCAGCACACACAGAGGATGCTACCAAGTCAAATAATTTCATGTAACTCCATAACATGTAAATTGCTTTATTTTACTCTGGAGTTATTTTTCTAAAATTATTTCTATGAACTCTTACCACAGATATTCATTAGAGAATGAGAAAACAATATCTGTATCCTACATACATACAGTACAGTATGAGGAAGAAAGGTATAGATGCTGTGATACGCATCACTTTACAGGTGCTGCAGATCCAAACACTTACAAAAGAAACAACCATATTTTCTAAACAGCAGTGAGAGTTGTATTAAATATTCTTTTCATTTATTTATTTTAGAGCTTTAAGATAGGCCATAAAAGCATCTACAGACTAGTTACAGCAAGTCTGGCACCCAGATCATAGCCCACAATCTCTCTCATCGAAAGCTGGGGCAACAATTTTCATTGGAGTTAAATTGTGAAAATGGTAGAAATGTACTGTATAAAACAAAGGGTTTTTTTCCCCTCAAATTTTATAAGTGTGCATAATGCAGGAGCAAGATACAGAGACTTCAGTGATGAAACCATCTTACAAACAGCACTATACAGAGAATAAACTCTTATAGGTTAATTTAAGAACATCAGATTTTTTTTTTTAATCCAAAAAATGATGAAAGGAAAAATTGTATCCTGAATTACAGAAATTTAAATCAAACATTAACATAGGCAACTGATTACTTTCTGCATCTATTTTTACTTACTTTCACCACTCAGAAGAGTAGTTACAAATCACAACTTACCAATTAAATAACACATTCACTTAATAGATTTCAAACATCCAATATTTGTCCAAATCTATTAGAGTATTAAAAAACATGACTGTAACTAGTTTATGAAATGATACTACACTAGCCCTTGAAAGGCTACCCTGCTTTCCCAGTCACCTTCAGGCTTAAATCAGCAGCTGATAGAAACTGAGTCTTGTATATTGTAGTTTATTACTGAGAAAAAAAAAAAAAACCACCAACAAAACACCACTAATAATACATTGCTAAAGGAATGCAGGGTAGTTGTTTTCTTGTAAGATTTTGATTCATATTATTATAAAATGCTGATTCTCATCAAGTCAGCTGCAGAACTTCCATGGTTTGAGCTAGCCCTGGAGTCCAAACAGGGAATTTTCAACGGAGCATTCACAATGATTCACTTTCTACAATCATCCATCAAATTATTTCTTCTTACAATGAATTTGATTCTTAGTTGATGTCAACTGTCCAGTTTAGACTTTGTTCTTCATAATGCACACATATACCAACAATAATATGTACACTCAAGTGAAAAAAAAACTATTCAGCAGCTAACTTTAGTGTTAACCTATTCCACAAAAATTAAGATACTTTTATGTTAAAAAAAAAAGAAAAAAAAAATCTGTTAGAATAGGTATAAACACGGGTAGCAAAAGAAGCCAGGGAGAGGGGTTTCTTTCATAATAAAACATGAAAGCCTGTGATTCATAGCTTTCTATTTGCAAACTGAAATGTTTGCATATTTAGGGTTTTCTTTATTTTGATTATTTCCTTTCCTTACGGTACATGCATGATATAGAAATACTAAATCCGTGTTGTAAGACCAATTTAAGAGACTGTAAAAACTCTACCAAAAACCTCACTTTATTTTCAAACACTAGATTATTTGCTATAAAATTATACCAGTACTTAAACAATCAAGCAGCAGAGACAGAAAAATGCCAATTATTCTAGACAACCAGAATCCTCCTATACATTAAAACACACATAACCCAACAGACTTTTAGAAAATGACAACTACTAAGCCTAAAAGAACTGGTGCTAACAAAGCAGAACTGAAGTGATGACTTAGGAGGGATTCGCTCACTTCTGCTTTTCAAAACCCTGTGCAAAAGCACTTCTGGCTCCTCGGCAGCAATGTACTCCTTGCAAAGCAGGAGGAGCACGAACAGCTGCTGGCGGTTTACAACTGGCCTGGTTTTAGTCCTAGAAACTTGTGATGAAGAACAAGGAAGGACCACCAAACCTTGGTCACCGTACAAGCACGGGCACACGCAAGCCAAAAATCACTATACCTAAAATACTAAGTTATGTATACCTACAAAAAAAAAAAAAAAAAATCATACCAGCGTATTATGAGCACATAAAACGGCTGAGCGTATATCAGAAACAGTAAACTACACATGAAGTTTTAAAAAACCCCAAATGTCGCATCGGTACGATGGCACATCTCCACCAGCAAGGAAGAGAGGCACGGAGCGCGCACTACGCTCGGGGTTCCTCTGCGAGCGCACACCGCAGCGCCGCGGCAGCCACCCCGGGCACCCCTGCGGCACTGCAAGGGGAGAAGGGGGGTTAGCAGCGCCCGGGCACAAAACGGCGTCAATTAAAAAAAAAAAACCAAATAAACAACAACCAACCAAACAAACCACCCTCAAAGAGTGATACTGGAAAGACGACCAGGCCGACCCTACACGTACCCGCCATCGCCCCCCACACGCACAGCGCACGGC
>WHYT01015790.1:0-12281 GCA_009806455.1 Tetrax tetrax
ATGTATGTTTTTATTTCCTGCGACAAAATTATTTGAAATACATAATTACCTAAAGGTTTATTTTATATTTGTTTGGGTTTGGTTTTTTTTTTTTTTTGCTGATTATATGCAAATAATCAGCATATTTGTTCTAATGGTGTTTGTTCTAAAAAACTAATCTGATCTTAAGTTTTTCACTTATGCCTGTAATTCGGTGCCATATTTGCATCACATGATACGTAATGAATGATAGATAAGGAGATTAGAAATATTGGCTCAGTTATTTTTATCGTCTGCAGTATATATAAGCTTTATTGCATCTCATGAAAATCTCCTTAAAATGCCAGTTCAAATGTACCATAACTTTGGCTGATAATTATGTTAGCAAAAACACAGATAAAAAGAGAAATGAGATTCGCGTACAGATTCTTCATTATTTTGAAAGATATTTATGTGGAAAAGTAGCTAATAGAAATAAAAGGACTTTGCCATTTATCATAAACTCAGTGTTGTGCTCTTCACCAATGTGTAGTGGACTAATTGAGATGATGTTTCTTTATGAAGACTGAGGTCAGGTCACATTCTTGCACAAGGAAAGCACTGCAACTGCTACCAGTCTTTTCCCTCTCACACTGTAATAGTCATAATGACTGATAACTCTTGAAGTGGGTCTTCCCAGTGGTAATTTGTGATGTTCACTTAATGTGATGTTTCACACACTTAATCTTAATTGATAAGTAATATAGTAAAGATGTATAGCTTATTTTATATTTTGGTTTTGATAAAAAAAACCCAGCAACTTGACAATTTTTCTTGCAGAAAAATATTTAATGAAAAAGTGCTAAACGTCTTTACAAACTGGGCTATATATGTTGATAATGGATTTCTTGGGTTTTTTACTGTACGTGTGAATTGTTACTGTCTGTGCAACTTTTCCCATCTCAGGCACAGTTCCTGTTCTACTGATGTTATAACAATGAATATTGGGAACCATTGATGAGGATAGAACTACCTAATTTGAAAAACTTTTCATTCTGGATGAATGAGTTAAATTTAAAGGAGTTACGTGCTGAGTTTATGTAACATCTAAGATGGTGGCACATTTTAAGGATGGGTAATGAAATGGGGCCAATTGATATACACCGGTGTGCACTTTCTTGGTGCTTTATGACCCATAAGGGAAAAAAAAATTAAATCTTGAAGAAACATATATGAGAAGACACTATTCCTATTGTAATTTTAAGAGTCTTCTCAACGGGTATTGTATCTGACAAAATATTACAGCAATTAATCAGCAAATTCCTTAGGCATGCACACTATGAAAAGTATGTGAGTTGTCCTGTTTATTTCATATCTTTACATTTCACAGATTTCAAAATAATTTTAGGACTTAGTTTATAAACAATATTGGTAAACAACATAATTAGTAATGTTATTAGTAAATAATTAACCAAATCTAAAAATTAACATTGAATCAATATTTCTTCTCTTTCAAATCTAGTGGGTTTCAATGTTACTATACCTTTTGATCTGAAATGTGTAGTTCATTGACAATCTGTGCTGAAATCTGTTTTCACAAGATCTGCAGTACTATTTTGTTAGCCCAATTCTTACATGCCATAGCTACAAGATTATATTTCAGTTACATGGAAAAAAATCAGAAAATCATAGAATGGTTTGAGTTGGAAGTGATCCTAAACAGCATCTAGTTCAAATCTCCTCACTGCCCTGGGCAGGGACACTTTCCACTAGACCAGGTCAATCAAAGCCCCATCCAACCTCAGCTTCTCTGGGTAACCTGTTCCAGTGCCTCACCACCCCCACAGTAAAGAATTTCTTCCTTATGTCTAATCAAAACCTACCCTCTTGCATTTAAAGCCATTACCCCGTGTCCTATCACTACATGGCCTTGTCAAAAATCCCTCTCCAGTTTTCTTGTAGGCCCTGCTAAAAAGTTTCTCCTCATATTTCTTGTAAGTCCCATTTAGGTACG
Source organism: Tetrax tetrax (assembly GCA_009806455.1). Lineage (NCBI taxonomy): Eukaryota > Metazoa > Chordata > Aves > Otidiformes > Otididae > Tetrax > Tetrax tetrax. Next base: position 1,973 of record WHYT01015790.1, read on the forward strand.
GGAAGGCCTCTGTAAGGTCTCCCCAGAGCCTTCTTTTCCCCAGGCTGAACAGCCCCAACTCTCTCAGCCTGTCCTCATAGGAAAGGTCGTCCAGCCCTCTGATCATCTTCATGGCCCCCCTCTGGACTCGCTCCACGTCCTTCTTATGTTGGGGGCTCCAGAGCTGAATGCAGTACTCATGGTGTGATCTTACAAGAGTGAAATACAGGGAGAGAATGACCTCCCTCGACCTGCTGGCCATGCTTCTTTTGATGCAGCCCAGGATGCAGATGCCTTTCTAGGCTGCAAGAGCATATTGACGGCTAATGTTTAGCTTCTCATCCATCAGCACTCCCAAGTCCTTCTCCTCAGGCCTGCTCTCCATCCTTTTTCCACCCAGCCTGTATTTGTGCTTGGGATTCAACACTTGGCCTTGTTGAACTTCATGAGGTTTGCATGAGCCCACCTCTCCAGCCTGTCAAGGTCCCTCTGGATGGCACAACTTCCCTCCAGTGAGTCAACTGCATCACGCGGCTTGGTGTATTAAAAATGTTAAATATATTTTACCGTTCTCTCCTATTAGTCTACTGCCTAAAACACTCTTTTTAAAAAAATTGTTTTTACTAGAGATTAGACCTAGAAAATGTGTGAAAGAGTAACTATCTGCCTTAGAAATGAGCACAGTGGATATATGTTTGTAGCAATTAGTTGGAAGTAAAGAATTTCTCTTGATAATTCAGAAACTTAAATTGTGTTGAAAAGTCATTCTACTAAGAATTTGCCACTCAAATTAAGACAAAGGATCTATACTGTTAGCTGATACAGCCTCATTTACTTCTCTACTATCACACCCTTTCATCTTGTGTCAATTCTTCACTTAAAATGTATGAGATGGCATACCCTTATTTTTAAATGGTTGCAGTCTGTTTTACCTTGGTATGATATAAGTTATTTCCAATTGGCCATGAACATCATGCTCAGTATATAAGTGGGGATTGGCTGGTGGACTCTCTCGTCTATTCCTCTCACTGCTCAGGATTGCACCAGGGTTGCTTTTTGGTTTCATTCTATGATTGCTGCTCAGGACAGGCTATATTGGTCATCAGGTTGGTAGGTGGTGAGAAATTGTGCATCATTCATTTTGTATATTTTATTATCCCTATACATCATTATGATTTTAATTATTTCTATGTGTGTGTGTGTGTGTATATATATTTTCTTTTGCTATCCTAGTAAACTGTCTTTATATCAACCCACAAGTTTTCTTTTCTTCTTGATTCTCTCCTCCATCTGTTGGGAGGGGGTGGAGAACGAGCAACTGTGTGGTACTAGATAATTGACTGTGGTTAAGCTATGACAGTCATTTAATAGCTTTGTAATATTTATGTCAACTTACAAAAAGGCTAGGATATACTGAATTGTTTTTTTTTAAATTCTAGAAATAGATGACATTATGGACCAGGAATATTCATGCTATCACTGCTGCTGAGTTTCTTGTACTGTAAGCAGCTATGTTCTTCAGCCTGCTTTTCCGAGTTAGAGATAATCAGCAGGAATCAATAACAATACGGATGCAAAAAGCTTTGAATTGGCAGCTGTTAAAACAAATTTATTTTGTGCACATATCTACCCAAATTATAGGCAGTACATGTCACCAAATAATTTTAAAATTATGAAAGAATTCAGCAAGAGCTGCTCTAGAGTTATTAATTACTCTGTATCCATATTAGTGTTTGTTAAACAGAGTTTTCTTGTTTGTTTTTTTTAGAATTTAAATGAATAAAAATGTGAACTGTTAATTAAAATTGCTACATATTATATTACATTATTCTTATATGGTATTAGAATGCTACAGTACCAAATATTCCTGCTTGTCTAAAACAATAATCATTTAGAGTAGTATCTATAAACTGAAAATAAAATTTTGTGAGATATGTTGTTCATTTTAATGATAGTCATCAATACTTTTAAAAATGTGGGATAAGGACTTACTTAGGTACTTAGGGACATTAAACAGACGGAGATTCAGTCTATATAAATTAAATTTTAAAGCTGTTAATTAAAATGGCATATAAAACATTATACAGAGAGATTGCAGTCTAAGATACTGCATAAGTAAAATATATTTGTGGAGAACTGAATCTGACTTACCTGTGGTGTTTAATTTGAAAATTGGTTTTCATTTTGCTTCCTTCAGCAGAAGATATTAAGTTATTTTAACAGGGCTTTGTGAATCACTTGAACAACAATTTTCATCAGTGAACAGCAAACTTGATCTATGACTCTTTCTGTCATTCTCAAGGGAAAATAAAAGATCTAGAAACATCCCTAGAGAAGAACATTCCTACTTTGGAGACAAAATAGTCAATAATACACAAGATGGCACTCTTTCACTTGTGAAAATGTCTCATTTTCACTGATAACTGTGAAAAATGTGATATAAGAGTGCAGAAGGCGTTATATTTTCGTATAATTGAAAAGAAGATATTTGCACAGTTGAATACCAAAGCATAACTGTATAGATGCAAGACCACATAACCGAGGTGAGTGAAAATGTCTCCAAGGTCACTATTGACAAAAATCTAATGGATCGATAACTGGAAACTAGATTGGAGCTAAAATTCTATGGGACTTCTCTTTTGTTTCTAGGAATTCCAGAGAATTTGGAATTTGGCTTTCAGATGGTAGTTTTTTTCCTGAATCTTCTCAGAGCTCCTCTGACATGCATGATAAGAATACCATCTAGGTTTCTACACTTCACTTTTAAGATTAGCTTGCTAAGAGCAAAAGGTGTGTGCATGGGAGTTTCCTGTAGTGTAGAAGACTTCGTTTTTTTAATTAGGTCTTGAAGTCTAACATAGGTTTTAACTCACCGTTGGAAAAAAAAAAAGGTCATCATAAAAAGTATCCAGAATATTTTCAAAGGTTTTCTTTTTTTTTCTACTGTAGATATTTCTGACCTTAGGCAATATTTACATGTTCAGCATTTGTGAAAATCCAGCTACATCTCTTAATGTGCCAAACTAGAATACAGGAAGGTAATTTTAAATATGTAGTACTTCGTTCACAGGAACAGATTAAAAGTAGATCCTATGGAATGTGTTTATTGTCATTATAGGGACCATAGTACTTATAGTTTTGCTCTGTGATCTGCTTGTATTCCACTTTCTAATGTAGCCAGTGTCTGTATCTATTGTTATTGTACCCTTCAAGCAGGAGGGCTTAGAACTTAATTAAGGATCTAGCATGCAGACTGCAAATGAAGTTGCATAACTACCAAAAACTGACTGTTTATTTCCCTTTTATAACATTTGTGAATTTTCATTGGCCTGAACATTCACTTTTTTTTTTTTTCCTGCCATAACCATACTATTGCTAAATTGCTATAGAAAATGGTTGTGATTTATAGACCTCAAAGTGCTTTATAAACACAGCATATGTGTAATTTGAGATAGTTATATTCCTGTCACCCGGATACAGGAGTCTGTGTATGAAAAGACGTTGTGCTTCAACCAACAAGCCAATGACTAGGTTTCGTAAAACCACACTTACGGCTACTATACATTGTAGACCTTGACCATGTACTGATGATAGCAGACATTCTACAGGTGCATTGTAATAACATGCTAGGGACTAAGCTTTTCTGGGTTTTGGTTATGCATTTATCCATTTAATATGAATATCTAAAAGGCTTATGTTCTTCCTCATGTTGACCTCTTTGCAGTGATGAATTTTATTTTGATACTAATGCTTGATAACAAAAGCTGTTGATATCCTCGACTAGAAATGCATATGGCTGTGCTACAGTAGACGTGACCCTCTTGGATGATATAATTCAGTGAACGCTTTTATCAAGAATAGTGACAAATAACTCCAATTACTCTGCTGCATTAAATAAAACAGTAAAAAAATCTTCAATCATTTCTATGTAGACACATTGCCTAGATCCTAATTTCAAATAAAAAAAGATTACAATTTTTGTTCATTTTATTTTGTTTGTAAATATTGGTTGTATTTTTCTGACTTCAAACCATAGTTTTGGTATAATTTTGAAACTGTGAAACTTTATAATGTACGTGATGATTATTCATTTGGTAGAGAATAATAACTTCTTTTAAATTTTCTGTATTGAATTTCTTCTGTCACTACCACACAATGAAAATTTCAAGGGTTTTTGGGGTGGGGTTTTTTTTTGTTTAGTTAGTTTGGCATTTTCACCTTTTAGTTTCTCAATAACTGTTGTGGACACTAGGACTGTAATGGTCACTGTAAAATAAACAGTCTAATTTTTCTGTGATGTTGCATCCAGTTGTGATGGGGCATATTTTAAAGGAACAAATCTCTGAAACATTTCTATGTTCACAGTATCAAGGAGTGCAAATACTGCTTGATAAATGTTTATAATGTTAAACTTGTTTTCCTAAAGCACCTTAAGTTTTTTTCTCCTGAACTTGTCCAAGAGTTTGTATAAAAACCTGGAATTTACATTCCCTTTTGATCTTACTTTAAAGTGCATTAAAGTAACAGAAGGCAATTCTTCAATAAATTAAATAAGCTTGGAAGGATACCAGCAGTAAAGCCAGTGTATTAGCACTTACCATATTTGAGGACTCAAATGGAAGAAACTTAATGAAGAAACTGAAGCATTAGCTGCCTTGAAACATCCACTTGAGACTGGAGTGTGTTTTAAGTGCTGGTAGTCATATAACAATATAACATTTTTTATTAATTAGGATTTTATACTTCTGTTTTTAAAAATAAACTATCCATTAATCACTACAATGCTTTCATTTAATTTTTGTTAACCAACAATATATACTATATCAGAAATCAGAAGCAGTCTGAGCTGGGAGTCATCCATAAATACCAATGGAACAACAGGAATTTAGTTTCCAGGAGATTTAATTTCCAGGAATCAGATCCACTCTCCTTGTTCAGTTCTGCTGAAGATGCACAGTGCAGCGCACTCTCTGCTTTCACACTCAGGGTTAACCAGTTAATGAGATAAAGATAAGAGTTCTATTTCCTGATTCAATTAGTAAGATTAATTTTACATTTCTATTATTATTTTACTTTTGTGGAATAGAGCATTTTCAAAATGTAAGTCAAAATGCTGTGTTTTCCCCATTTCTATTACTAATTGTGGTAATTTTATGTTGCTTTGAGCCAGGGAGTTGGACTCAATGAAGTCCTTTCTGACCTGCATTGTTTTATGATTTTCTGCATCTAGCTGTTGTATGAAAATTGTGTCCTGCTTTCCAGACTGATAGAAGTGTGAAATTGATTTATTCTGAAATTTTTCCATTAATGGGTTGTTGAGGATACTATTTATGGTAATGACTGACAAGTTATTTCCTTACAGTTACTGGCCAGCTTGACTTTGGGACATCAGGTACTCTTGCTGATCACTCACTGCTGCAGTACAGCTATGTTTAAAGCTATAAATTGAACCAATCTCGTAGGCCTTATGGTGCTATAACTAAGTTAATTTCTTACAGAATTCAGGACAACTTTGCAGAACAAAGCAAGCTTTGCTTGTCAATTTTTTCTTGGAGGTGGTATTGGAAAGATCTTGCAGAAATTCCTAAACAATTCTAAAGATAAAAGGAAAGTATGGATTTAAAGGAAGAAAAGATTGAAGGTCAAAGGAAAGAGTGACTAAGAGGATGTCGTAGTTCAGCCACTCTTCTCCTGATGCTTCAGAGCTACAAGATTCAGTTCCCTGTGATGGCTTCATGCAGAAAAAATGGTTTGGGGTTTTAAGAAACAAGCATGAAACTATCACATGACCTGAGAAAGGATGTTCTCTTTATTGAGGCACTTTCGACTTCTCTCCCTTTTGACTGAGATTACAACAGAATTATTACTGAAATTCTGATTAAAGAGGGATAAAGCTGCCACAGTTCAATAGGATGACAACGTATATCACTTAACTGGAGCTTTGCAGCCTAGCACGATGATGTTTCTCTGGGCTTCTAGGTCACTCTTTCTATCTACCAAGGCAATAAATATAAACTGGGTATCTACTTGCTGTTTGTGCTTTCACAGGTGTCCCTTACTATTATCACAAAATATAATTAAATTGCCTGACCAGGATGTTTTTAAGTGTCCGTTAAATTTTACTGAAATTTTACAATCCCGGGCATGCTAGGCATGCCTGCCCATGAAGAAAGCCCTAAAGTATTTAGGATATCTATGAAAGCATAAGTAGATCATAAAGCATCATCTTTTTCTAGAGTCTTATATGTATTCCTTCATTAGTGGGTAGAGACAAAGAAGGTGCTTCACTTCTGTTCTCCCCAAAGATTTAACTATCACAGTGTATAGTCTTTTGCCTACTTAGCCCATGCTCTTCTCCTGCAGATATGAAAGTTTTGCTTTTACTATGAGATATTGTCTGTCTGTCCATAGTCACTGCTGTAGGTTCTTCACTTGGATTCTGATTGCACTGAGAAACTGTCTTGGAAAGTTAGAGATGCTGCCTTCAAAAGATTGATTCTAGCCCTCTCCCTTCCAGCAAAGTACCCAGAGAACCACACAGGAGTATTGGGAGTATTTGTACAGAGTACAGTGACATCAAACCTGAACTCTTGTATCCATGTTTTCTTTGTCCTCCAATTTCTGGTGAATTGTATGAAATTAGTGAGGTTTTTAAGAGCTAAATTTGCTTCATTCTGCAAGAAATCTCTTTACATGGACTGTATTGTCTTTGTTAGTCTTGACTGTAAGGTGATATTAAATTACTTGTAATATGTGAAAGTAAGACATGAAGAGTTTTCAAGTTTGGAAAGTCTTGATAGCATTTTCTTTCTTTCACTAAAACTCTATTCTTCATCATAAAAGTAGTTTATATAGATGTTCTTAAACTATCTATTAACATATACTTATAAAAATTTCTAACTGATAATATAACACATATTTGCACAAGGTTGCCAAGAACTCACAACATCTTTTAGTATTGGGATTACATGAAAATAACTGAAAATCTCTTTTGCAATTTCAAAGGGCTTAAATATGATATTTTACTGTCACGTACTCCATCAATATTTTATGTAAAGTGGGGAGGAAAAGCACATTTTAACAAATCGATGACTTCAAAAATATTGTATCGCTTCCTTTCTTTTTCTGAAAGGATTTTTTTTTTTTTTGCACAAAAATGTGAATAAAGAACTCAAAATAAAGAAAAGTCACATTAATACTATGATGCATAACAAGACTTCTATTAGGAAATGTAAAATACCTTATGAGGCAGTTGCCAAACAAACTATCTATACTTGAAAGGCTAGCTTGCTCCATGTTCCTCCAAGATGGGCTTTGAAGGTGGTCCATGAGGCTGGGGAAGCTGTGAGCAACCCCTACCTGGGTCAGGTAGGGCCATGACCAGTGGGGCACCATCCCACAGCACCTGAGCTGGCTGAGCAGAGCAGGCTTGGTGGTAGGTCCCACTGACAATTAAGCAGTCAGCAATCCAGGAAAAGGCAAAGTAACAAGTCAGGTCTGAGGTTAGTGTAGGAAATCCCAATGACCATGCAGGAACAGCCAGGAGCAAGACTAGGAACGGGGGTAATTCAACATAGTTCAGGCCAGGTCTGAGTGACCCTGGACCCATGTCCATGGATGGGGGACACTGGTGAGGCTGGTCAGGGCAATTAAGGCCTATTGGTGCCCTACAGGGCTCTGACAATTGGTATCTGCCTTGATTGCAATGCAAAGTTTTGGTCCTCTGATGGACACTGCAGTTTCACTGAGATCCTCATGGCAAATGAATGATGGGGAAATGTAAGTCAATCACATAGATCAGGTTGGCATATTCAACTGCAGATTTACACGTGTAATTTAACCACAGGTTGTGAACCGACATAGCTTTATGGATCATAAGACAGCAGTGAAGGCATAGGTTGCCACTAGGATCAGACTGTTTTAAATTCAAGCATGAAGGGTGCTGCTTTGTGATATTATTCATACAATTTCATGGGAAAAAGGTTATTATCACAGGAGATCAGATTTCAGTAATCATCTTAAAAATCAGACTTATGATTTGGACTGGAGAGGTGAAAGAAAATTGACAGTAAAATAAGCTTCAGTACTCTCAGATTATATTGGATTCATGCTTATTACATTGTGTAGGATATTTTTTTTTTGCCAAAGACGGCTGGGGTGATCATATCCCCTTGGATCACATTCTAATCCTGTTACATCAATACAAGTTTAAAGAAATGTCATTGACAAAAGTTTTTTCTGATCTTAGTTAGATTGTTACAAATTTCTTTGATAGTCAGAATCACTACATTGATGGAAATTGAACAGCTTGCTTTTAGAGTTTAGTAAGAACAAACTTTGGCTGGTACATCAAAAGTCAATGCTCTTGCTTTTACTGAAATATTCAGCAAAATATTATAAAACTTTTGAAAATGTTTATTTTTATGCCAATTAATTGTGTCAGATCATTAACATGCATTTTGTTAATGATTTAGAAGGAACCAGAAGTCTGAGGGCAATTTGTTGACCAAAATCCCTTGTTTATTTTGATGCTTGAACTGTAATCTTTTCGGACATCTTTGAGCATAATTATTAAATACAGTGAGAGTGGTGAAAATGATTTCTGGAATTTCGTTGAATGTGTAGGGTTATAATAGAGTATCTTTTGGTCATTCTTTTATTTAAAAAAAAAAATGCAACTGATTCAGCACATCTGCTGTATAGGGAGTAATGTAGCTGAAATAGCTAGTAAAATTTTTTTAATTGCTTTTTCCCTGTATTGCCCCCTACAAACTAACAGAGGTGCAAGACAGATATGAACGTCTCTATTTCTACTATGCAGTTATTGCTGTTTCTTTTGTCTTGGGACATGCAACAATGGAGACAGATTTTTCTAGGTGGGTTAACCTTTCATAGAATATGGCCTGCTCAATTGTATCTTCTAGGCTTTATCCTTGGGCTTCATGGTTTTGCAACATATTTTCTTGAGCGTCACAATTCACCATAGCACAGTGACAGGGGAGAAGAAAAAACATACAGAAAGAATGTTTGTCTTTTCAACTATTATATTATGACTTCCATCTTGTGAATATTGCTTATGACAGAGTTTGTCATCATTTCTGTGGTTTCATAGAAATTTACATGTTGCAACTCATGCAAAATGTGCACTTCATAAAATATTGCCAAGGATTAGCTACAGAAATAATTCTTAACTTATGGCAGAGTCCTTGAGGTATGCAGATCTGGAAACAGATAGTCTTTATAAGTATCACTGGGGAAGGAGGAATGGGGAAAAGCTGACTTTCAGTTGATGTATTCAATAGATGATTCAGAAAACATAGAAACTACATTCTTTGAGTTCCTGTTCTTCTGTAGGTTATTCTGTCTGAGCTAAATTCATATTACTGAGATAACTGCTCCTAATAGTTCTGAAACTCTACTAAAGATTTCATTATCATCAAAGTAGTCAATTATGGCAAGAAAACGTAATTTAGCATGCTACAGTTGTATTGAATATAAATTATGTTTTGGGATTTTTACTTTTGTAATATATTGTAAATTGAAGACAATTAATGTGCAATACTCCTTTTAAGAAACAAAATTTTGGGTGTCTTTTCTTGTTCTAGGTATTTTAGGCATCAGGGCTTGTAAGAAAAACATGATCAATCAATTGATAGGGAAAATAAAGTATTGACATGTCTAGCTTCATATAAAACAACTTAGTATAAAGACTTTCTTCAAGCCAGTTAAACTCGTGCCACAATAATCAGAGCATTTAAAGTTTATTAGCTTGAAGTAATTAAACAGCAATATAGATAATGTTATGTTCTTAATACTTTGTAAAACTAAAATTAAACTACTAATACAAAGATGCAGCAGCCTAATGTTGAAAAAATAAAAGAAATATACGATAAAATGTGGCAAAATGAAGTAGTGAAAGTATGGAAATTAACAAGAGAAAGTTCTTAAGGCTTGCACTTTCTGTATCTCTTGGTACTTGACCATTCTCTGCTCTACTTCTACAGTACAACTGAGAGGAGAATGTGGGCTGCTGCTGAAAAATAATGATTTACTATTCTCCTTCCCTCATGGTCATTCTTGCATTGCTTTCCTCATTGCTGGCATTGGCATTCCTCTGGCACCACACTGGAATAGTTTGAAAAGCTGAACTGAAAAGAAATTAAACTTTATCACTCCCGTCCCCCTTTATTTTTCTGGATTATTTCTGCAAACTAGGTTACCATAGTTCAGATGGTGTCTATTGGTTCTATGCTAGAGCAGAGAGAGAACTGGATAGCAGGAACTACCCAAGAGCAGAAGAAACAGCCCAACGATAAGAGTTTCCTTGCCA
>WHYT01015790.1:14084-25006 GCA_009806455.1 Tetrax tetrax
AGCCCAACGATAAGAGTTTCCTTGCCAGAAAAAAAAAAAAAAAAAAGAAATCCTGTATGTGATTATGGACTCCCAGGAAAGGACTTTTCTAAATCTTGAGCATCTATATTAAGCTGCCAAATGAGAGCTTAAGAGTGATAATCAGTATATTTTATCTCAATTACAAAATTGCTATTTTGTATTTTATTTCTGTATTTTCTTCCATTGGGGAAGGTATCTAGTCTTCTGAGCTGAAAATGGATAGACTGTGGGGATGCCTTAAAGCTCTTAGCAGTTGAAATGGCTTGACTCTTATTTGAAGTTCAGATTTCACTAGGCACAGCTTCACTATCCTGGTATCTCTGATGAGTATTCCATAGGTTTAGTATGTGGAAATTTAAAAGCATATTTCACATCTAGTGTTTAATTTTGCAGTTGTTGGTACTGCATCCAGAATTCAAAATGATGCTGTTTATTGAATCAATGCCTATTAAAATTCATGCCAGTATTATTGCTTTATTTGATATAGGAAACTACTGCTGTATCTCAAAGGGTACACATTGATTTTTTTTTTAACTATACAGTTTTTAAACATCAAAAAAGATTGGGTTTTTTTTTGTTAAATAAACACAGTACGGAGATAAATGTAAAGGAAAATTAATTGTGTAATATCTTCACAAGGCACTATGAAATTCATATTATGTAGAACTGCTCTATGCTCTAAAAATAGATGTTTTGCAAAATATACTGTGATTTTGACAGACGTAATTGTCTGAATTTTGTTGTTTCTTCTAATTCTTTCTGACTCTTTTAAAATAAACAGTGACTGATGGTCAGATTTGCATTAATTTATTTAAATTTGATTAAACCAGTTAAACTGGTCTGTTGAATGGAGATTCAGTTGCTCTGTAGTTTTATCATTTAACATGCCAACTTATTTCTGTTTATTTAATATGATTTTTCAGGTTGTCAGTGCACATCTAGTGGTATTGCCACATGAAGTTTATGGGATCATTCGTGGGAGACTGCATTAATTGCTTTTGTTAATAATTCCTTCACTTTCAATTGCTGTTGACTAATTTGTTAGTTTCTCCCATTTGACAATTGAGTTGGCTAATTATTTTTTTATGCATCATACAAATTGTGTAGTAAATTACTATTCCTTGTTTGGAGGGCTTCTTGAGAAGATTTCTTAGGATAATTCTTGGGATTTCAAATTTCATTTTCTACAAATGTCTCTCATGATTAATATTAGATTTTGTTGCCCATGTAAACATTTTTAATGATGCACAGTTTTGCATTGTAATTGCAACATGAGATGTAAGACATGGTATCTGGGAAATTATACTGGCAGACCATTTTTTTAAAGGATATAATTGGTACAAGGCTCTGCTAAATTCTCAAAACTTTTGAAATAAAGTTTGCCATATGCAACCACAGTTCTGCTGCCTTCTATAGTTACTTTCTGAGCCATGAGCATATGCTGTTTGATCCATCTCCCCATGTTCTTAGGTAGTGTCTTTGGTGTGGAAAATATCTGCAAGACAACTATTATTAGTCAAAATTATGAATAAACTGATAGATAATAAGATGAATCAGGTGGTCTTTATGGGGAGAAGCCTTAGTAGTCCTTCCTAATACATAGAAGAATGTTCCTTCTGGCAAAAGAAAGATCTTTCTTCTGGTATTTCCTCAAACTCATGCAGGGGCCACTGATACATGTGACTTGTATAGGGCTTCAGAGAGGTGGTTTCTTGTTTCCAGTTGTTTATTTGCACTAAGAGAAAATAAACAGATAGCTTTTCTAGGTGAGGAATTATAGTTGCCACAGCACTGCAGTGTAAGTGGAGAGTGAAAGTAATTATGTGGATGGGCAAGGAGCTAGCAATAACAAAATCATTCTAATAAAAAATGGCTCAAAATATTTTAATATTCAAAAAGTCATAGTCAAAGGCAACTGCAGTGGTGTTTCCTTTTTTTTTTTTTTCAGTAGTTTCAGCAGCACTGCACTAGATCTGTGACTTAACACAAGTAAGAGATTGGAAGCATCACTAGAGTTTGACCTTTATAAAGGGCAATGTAGAGCTGTGTATCTAAAGTGGAGAGAGCAAGCGCATGCCCAGCATGTGGTGGACATCTATATACAATAGATAGACATCTATTCTCACATCTAGAATTCCCAAAGAATCAGTAGATGTAGTTGAATTATTTTGTACTTTATTGAGTTATTTGATGGATCTGATACCAGAACATGGTGTGTTGTGTTGAGAACAATCTTACTGAAGTAGTATTATTCAGGTTATGTAAGGATAGCTGCTAGTAGTGAAATTAAGCAAGACAACTGTGTTCTGCTCTGGAGTGGAGAGCAAAGTCAGCAAGCATGATTTACTTAGTTAAACTAGTAGACAGGGTTCATTTTCCATTTGATTTTCTCATTCATCTTGGAAGTAGACTGGTAATATCTAAAGCCTTTTGTGAATTAGTGTTCCTTTTTCAAACTGGAAAATATCTGTAAAGTTACTCAATTTCAGGAAGAAGCTCTTAGTAGTAATGAATACCATTTGAATTTTCATAATAGTGATATCATAAGAGCATCATAGTTCTACTAAGTGTCAAAAGATCGTTAAAGTTATTTGAAAAATACTGTGGTAGGTTTAGTGTTTTAGAATTTAGACTACACTTACAGAGATGGAGGGGGTAGAAGAAAGGAATAGTGGAATAGCATGAATGAGCAGAAAAGAGATGCAAAGATGTCATTCCTGCTGTAGTCAGTTTCTCAGAAAGAAATGCAGAATAAGGGTAATCTGAATCTTTGTTAAAAATTACTGTGTCTGGATGCAAATTTTGTGGAGTTATTAGCCTCCAACTCTGAAAGTAATAGTACTTTTAGATACTCCATCCTTTTACAGCTGTGGTTCTAATTATACACTGTAACAACACTTACTTACATCTCGAGCATAAATATGAAAATAGTGGTAATGAACTGTATGCTTAACAACATAAATGTCTTGTCATTAAAAAAAAAAGAAAAAAAAAAAAGAATCTCTTTGGCTCTTGTTGAGATTGGGCTGGGTCCTGTGTAAACTTCTACATTTTGTGGGAGAAAGAGAAGGCATTTGTTTATGTATGTATGGCTGTTTATAAGCCAATACATGTACTTTGTTGGTCAAGTGTTATTTATTCCAGACATTAAAAAAAAAAAAGCTTGAATTTTATCTACAGAAGTCAGAGAATATGATGTTGTCCTCTTTATAGGAATTAAACAGGAGATAAATAGTTACAATTTGCCTAAATGAAAAACAACTTCATAACAATAATTTTGAAATTTTATGTACTTAAAGACACACACATGCACATACGTAAAAAATGCTTGATTATGTGTAACTCAACTGAATATGACCTGGTCATATTGTTTTATTCTTTCTATATAATTGACAAGTTGTGATAAAACTAAGATGGTGTCATCTGCGCATGTGAAGATTGGTTTTGGTTTTTTTTTCATAAATGCTCTTTTGAAGTCTTGTATATTTTCCTTTTTAACAACAGACAGAGAAGTCCCACAACTCTGTTTTCCTATCACCCTCAGAAGAAAGAAAATCTCCGTCCCAGCAAGACAGATAATGTCTTGATGTTTTTAAGTGGGTAGGGGTGGAGGAAAAGAGAGTTATATATCAGTTTCAGAAATTTTATTTTATTTGGGACGTAATAAGAACATTGTCATCATTCTGCTTGACTGGCATATTTTTAATGCTGCCTTGGGCTGTCAGTGGATAAATGTGAACTTCTAGTTATCCTTTTTGACCTTAAAATACACTTTAAAATGCAGTATAAATTTCAGTGTCTTTGTATCTCTTTGGAGGAAGAAAAAAAAAAAAAAGAAGTTTTTCTCACCTCCTCTTAATCATTAATTGCTGTAGAACTTTTTTTAAGATTATAACAATGTGATAAGAAATTTCAAATTTTGTTCTCGTCTTATTAGGAAGAACAAAACATTAAAGGCAGATGTTTTCTAAGAAGGGCAGAATAAGTGGCTCTTCTAAATGGCAAAGCAAGTTAAAGTGGCTTCAGACATAAGAACTGCTCATACTCAAAATTCACTTCTTCATCTGGGAAGGAGAGGGGTTTGCCTGAGAGATTATAGAGCTTCAGAAGACTGTGCAAATGTTGCAAGCAGCAGTACTTTCCACATAGTTTTTGACCAAGTCTGCAGGGCTGACTCTGTCCCAGTAACAAGCATAGTTAGGCGTTGCCAGGCGATGGAAGAAGACCGAATATAAGCCCAAAGAAAGAAAGAAAAAGAAAGAAACAGCACCTGAAGGCAGCTTGCTCAGCCCTTGGTACTTCCTCTGCTGTGGGTTTCTTTAAACCTTTAAGTCCTTTTATTTAAAATGTGCTGAGGAAAACCAAGCTCTATGATCAGTCAGCTTTACACCCAATATTCAGCTTGCATTTGAGTTTCCTTTTCTTATGTAGATAATTTTATCCTGAAATGTGAATGGTATTCTCTTATTCTTCAGAAATAACGGTGTATAGATGTGTGCACATCCTTTAAAGCTAGAGCTTTCTCTAAGAAGCTTAAGAGTTAAGTTCAAACATGATGCATCTGTATTAAACATCAAAAATCTATTGCCTTCTTTGAGACATTAGAAAACAGATCAGTGATCTGAGCTCACCGTTTTGCTTTCTAGCAGATAAGGTGGCAAAAGGCCAACAGCAGAAGGACTGGGATTTCAGCACAGGAAGGCAATGTCAGCCCTCCTGGGTGGCTCCCAAAGGGAGACCAGGGAGTGTATTGAATTACTGTGTTTCCCTTCTTTCTTTTCATCTTGCCAGCTACTGACTCCAGCATGCTAGCTCTGCCAGATGTTCTCTCTGGGAAAGCAGGTGCTTTCACAAGGGCAAGCATCAGCAAGGGTCTTCCTACGTAGGAGTAAGACTAATCTCAGATAAGTTAAAATCAGTAAAAAATGTTTCTCTTAATTTTCTTGCCAACAGTAGAGAGCAATATTTGTATACATAAGAGTTGTTTACATCAAACCAATTTGCGTCTCAGTGTATTGTATGGTCTTTATATTTATTTGAATGTTGCTGCTGTCAGTGTCAGTAGGACTTAGTGTGAAACCTGTTACTTGCAAGAGTTGCTCCCTTGAAGTTACTTTCTTTGACTTGTCAGAGTGGGGTAATCAATATCTGATGTCTGCAAAGTGCTTGGGAACTCTTTCCTTGAGCACTTCTGAGGTAGGGCTCACAAAAACTGGATTTCGGGTCCTGGGCATAAAAGACATTCAGTTTCCTTTATAAAAAAAGCAACTGAATGATGGCAGTAAAAATGATCCTGTGGACAATGTTGAACAGAAAAAGAAAGAAAATAATTAAAATTAACTTCTGTAATCTCCTTTCAAAATAATAATGTCAAACTGAACCTGTTTAAATTCTGACAGATTTCAGTGCTCAGAGATACTATTTAATAAATTATGGATTTAATTCACTTCACAGTGACAGTGGCCCAGTCACCAGGAAGAAAAAGATTGTTGCTTCTAGTCTGATTCAGATAGTCTGCATCTTAAAAAGTATTTGATGTTTACCTTAAAAAAACCTAAAGCAGTCTTCTCCACTATTTGGCACAAATTAAGTTTCAGCTCTCCACAAAGACAGCAGAAACAGAGTCAGTCCAGTGAAGAAATTTCTGCGCAAGTAGAGACATCACAGCTTCCACATGCTGGTTTTTTATGGTTCTATACTTATCTTCTGGCAGTGGTACTTCTGGGTATTAGTTGTGCCTAAGTGTATTGAATATAAGCCACACAATTAATACATCAAGTGTGACATTTCTAACAACTTCAGGACTAGAAAAATCACGAGAAAATAGCAAGAGGATGGAAGAATATTCTTGTAATTTTTCAGACTCAGATTCTTAGAAAATTCTAAGGAATTTCTTTGAACTCTTTCCGAAATCACAGTATTCAGGCATAATTTGTGGTTTTCAGTAGCTCTGAGGAAAAAAAAAATGTGAGAAGGGAACAGTGATTTAAATTGTATGTGATAGATTTGTTGAAGTCTGCTACCCTCTTGGGAAGAATGTGGCAGTTGCCTGTGTTTGGGAGCAAATCTGGGTAATATGATATAACTTTATTCTTCATTTTCTCATGCTTGAGGTTTTGTACTCAGATATACATTTAATGGACAAGATAATTCAGGAAGGAGCTATAGGGATTTTAGCCTCCAGCTTCTACCTCTGAGCTGAACATTAGAAGCCCATTTATTCCCAACACAGCTCAGCCACCTGCTCTAAATCCTCAGCCTCAGCTGTTATATGCAACCTGGCTCCTCAGCTGCACCATAATTGTATCAAAGCATAGTAGTTGCATCTTTCCCATGTGAAGGGGAGATTTTTACTCAACATTTTACATCACTGAGTGGTACAGATCAGTATGCATTGATATTTCATTTACTGAATGTACGTACAGCCACTCAGGCATCCTTGTATTTTTATACAATAAATTCATAAGGATTAAAAGCCACTTCCTGATTTAGTGACATGAAATAACCTACATGACCGTGAATCATGTTTTGTTTGATTTTTGGTTGGTTTTTTTTTTGTTTTACTCAGCTAAAAATCAAATGTTATCAGTCAGAGAGAGCAAGAGAAGCTTAAGGTTAAATTGATTCTAGATAGTACCCAAGGAACACTAAAGCCCCAGCTTTCCTCCAGGTGGGGAAAAACATTTGCCTGCAGAATTCTGTTGTTTAGCAGGCACCTGGCACTGTTGACAGTGGTACAGAGGACATTCACCCAAAATAACAAAAAGTTAGTACTTGGGGCTGGTTATACTCTAAAGAAAACTTTAAAGTCTAAGCCAACATTTCTGCAGTTGTCTGTCTTGGGAGGCTCTGAGCAGCCTCTGCTAAAAACTGGACAGCTGGCTGCTAGTGAGCTAGCCAAAAGATTGATAGAACAGGCCTTCCTTAGGTTTTGTTTTTGGCCTTTGAGCAATTCCTTCACCTTCCTGTGCTGCTCTGTCTTCTTGTTCCCTATGTACCAAATAAAAAAGGCAAAGCTTCATAGGCTGGAGGAGCCTTGTTCAAATGCAGGTACACAGAGGACTGTAAAGATGATACCTCGTGGAACAAGGGATCATGTACCTATCAAGACAGATGTGTTCAATGTCATGGGTATTTGGCACCTCTGCAAAGTGAGATATTTGTGTAAATATCTAATTGCAGTTAAACAGTTTTGACCATGATAGCCAGGAATGGAATCTCAATTCCACTGGAGTTTGTGTTAGAAATAACATTGACTTAGTGCTATAATTTTGGCTGTAACTTCTTGGCATCCTCTTGCTTTCCTAAACTCTCTCATTTGCTGATCTCTTCAAATTCCTAAACTTCAGGATGCCAAAAAGCTGTAGGAAGCAGATCTGTTCTTCATAGCTTACTCCAGAACATAAGGCTGGACTAGTCAGACATGAGCATAGAGAAGTTTATGTGCTCAAGTCATTACATACAAATTTGATCCTCTTTTCCAGGCATGCACTCTGGAGCTGAATGACCTTTCACTGAGCCTTGGCAATCTAGCAGAAGGAGAGCCTGTTAGCAAGTGTGAACTCTGTGTTTGGGATCAGGGGACTTATAGGCCTGCCAGCTGGCTTCTCCAATTATATGAAGTTTTCTTACGTCCCTGTAGACCTCTGGATAATTGGTGTAACATGCTGTATTGTTTTCTTTAGTTTTGAACTAGTGCTGTTTAGCTGAGCTTCAGTGCTTTGACAGTCTTTAGTCTTTTGTTTTTATTTTTTGATGTCTCCATCACTGCAATATTTAGCCAAAATTTAGGCAGATTTTACAGTCTCCGTGCCTATAAGTAGTATGAGCATAATAATAATTGCACAATTACGAGATAATGAATTTGGTTTTGATTAAATGAAAGCATAAAAAATGGTCATTGTTCTGTTTGGATTTATTTCTAAAATCATATTTACTTTGGCTGTGCTTTACTTTTGATTGTTTCCAAGCGAGTATCTGCTGAGCTGTTAGAAATTAGAAAAGTCTTGCTTCATAAAAGGAAAGAGGGATTAGCAATTGCAATGTGCTATCAAAATAATCTGCAAACAAACCCCTTCTTTTGTCATGTTAGTAACTAACTGATCAAAATTGAAGATCCTATGCACCATTGTTTAACAACTTTTTGACACAGAATTCAATCTGAATCAATACAGAGTAGGATAATTAAAAACAGTACACTTAAGTATTTTTCCAAACTACTATGTGTTTAATGCTGTTACATTAGCAGCAGTTTTTGCTTTGAGATAATGTATTATTCTTTTTCCTCTTCACTTCCTACATTTCCAAGATAACAGAAAAGAGAGTGTACAGTAATTTGGGAGAGGAAGAGAGGAATAAACTTATGTGAGGAATGTTAGGAAGCAAACTGGGCTTATAGGGCACAGATTCACATCTGAGATGTGATGGAGGCCCGTTGGTTTTATAACACCTCTGCAATGTGTGCAATGTTACGATATTTGGACCCTAATCCTTTTACAATTTATTTCGCTTTTATGTATTTCAGAAAAATGAGAAAGTAGTAGCAGCCGTAGTTTTTAAATGGGGAAGTGCAGCATCGGAAAGACTGTATTACTTTGGT
Source organism: Tetrax tetrax (assembly GCA_009806455.1). Taxonomy (NCBI): domain Eukaryota; kingdom Metazoa; phylum Chordata; class Aves; order Otidiformes; family Otididae; genus Tetrax; species Tetrax tetrax. Next base: position 22,705 of record WHYT01015790.1, read on the forward strand.
AAGAACTTAATCTTTCTCTTTTTCTTTTTTCTCTTTTTTTTTTTTCTTTTTTTCCTTAATTTTGAAATCACTGTTCAGCAAGATGTCCCTTTCTGCTTGTGTCGGAACAGTTTAGTCAAAGCACTCTGCAGGCTTTATGGAGATTTCATCATATCTTTTCTCTTTTTCACCTAAATGGGAAAGTTTGAATCCTAGTTACTACTTGGATAAATCTAGACACTGCAGTGATAAACAGTCCTTGTGCTGTCTAGAGAAGCAGGGCTGCTAATAACTTCTCACTTGTCTACAAACATAAAAACCAGCTGCCATCTGGTACTTAGCAATATATAACAACTACCCTTACCTGTGCTGAGAGATAATTAGCTTGCCCTCTATTGCTTTTTCACATTAATACAAATAATACAAGTTCAGTCACTAGACTGGTACAATGAAAAACTACAGCATTTAAAGGGCCCTAAAAAGTCATCCAGTACAGCTGTGTTTTCTTTTCTAAAAAAAAAAAAAAAGTTACTGGTACAGAAGAGTTATGAAAAGTAAAGATGTTTCAGATCATAAAAATCAAAGTTGAATCTACTAAAAGAAATCTCATATACCATGGAATATTTAGTATTAGAAACCCACATCATTCCCTCAAATAATGGTGTAAATCTTACCATAATAAGACTGAATACAACCGAATGTGCCTGAAAGTATTTATTCCTGGAAGACACACAAAATCAAGAATTTAAGAAATTTGAAGCTAAAATGTGAGAGAGTAGCAAGAAAATAAACTACAGAAAGGCAATAATGTGTCATAAGAACTGCTGTAATAAAATAGAGCTGTGGCTAAAATCCAAGTACATATGTACATTTTTTTAAAGTTTGAGTTTTTCTAGCAACTGAGTCTGTACTTCGGAATATGTAAGCTAGCACTCTTCTTGATATGTCCACTATGTATCACAATTTTGATTTGGCTGCTTCATATTTTGCAGGCAGAAATTGGCCTACAGAAGTTGAATAGGGAGAAGACAAATCCTGATTGTTCAGTCAAATATATCCATTTTTTGTAGTATTCCTGTGGCTATAGTACATATTTTCATACTTTATTTCTTTCAAAATTGGTACATATAAACTTTATTATGTGAAACTTGATTACAATTTTAAAGGTACTGAATCTCCTAGCTTTAAACATCGTTTAATTGACTGAAGAATTGAATTTCACTGAAAAAAATGACAGAACTCTTAATATCAAAAATATTTTGCTTTCTATTACCAGCACGAGAGACAGTCTCTTGACTTCAGAAAATTTAATTTCAGCTTCTTACATCTTTTGTTACACCTTTTGCATTAACTTCAGGAGCCTGTGGAAGAAAGACTCTGTAAAGTGCATTCTAGGTCAAAATATGTTTTATCTAAATGTAGCATTTATACATATGGATATTTCAATTTTGTAATTTCTACATTCAAAGTGTCAACACATTTTGAAAACAAATGTGCCATTCATAAAATTTATCCTAACTGTAAATGTTAATTACACTGTTTGCAAACCTACTTAAATTTGTATAAAACTGTCTTCTCAACTTCATATGATGGCTCTTTTTAAAAATTATGCCATGTATTCTCGGAACAGAAATATATTTGACTAGGATATTTTTATAGCAATCTTCCTCAAACAGAAGAGGAACTAACTCCCACTTAAAAATGGTTATTTCGTCTCTGTACTGATAGCTGTCTTGTTCCTTGCCCTAAGGCCAGGATTAAATTTTGCCTTACTATACTGACACTGGATAAATCAAGGGAAACCCAGAGTCTGCTCTGATTCTCTAATTGTTATATAGTCTGAATAGTCAGATGTAGACTCTTCCTCTTGCTCATTCTTTTAGGCAGAAACATATGTGAAAAGAAGTATAGGCTTCGTCTTTCTCATGACTGAGAAGCTTCATCTGAAATGAAGGACATGAAGCAACACCAGCTAAAATTAAAGGTATTCAGAACAGGAGCCCATGAGAAACATGGGATGACCTGTCTTTCAAGAGTGTTTTGAACATTATTAAACTGCTAGTATTAATTTTTACATTGTTAAACTGCTAGTATTAATTTTTTGAACAGAACTGAATACTTAAAAATAAAAGATGGGACAGTACAGAAAGGGATAAAGCTTTAGGATCTGTATAGACTAGTTAGTCTGATGTAAATCCCAAGAAACCATTTATGCATCATACTATGGTTTAGAAAATGCTGTATGTCATTCATGTGAACCCACCATAGTTGTATAGAGAACTAAGTCCTCATAGACAAAACTTTCTGCTAACCGTGTCAAACT
>WHYT01015790.1:25156-36804 GCA_009806455.1 Tetrax tetrax
TGAAAAAGTCTTGTCAGATTGAATGGTGCAGATGGTTGGATTGGGTAGTGCTGTTTATCCTTCTAGCCTTAGAACTTCTCAATATCTGAGTTACCCTAATCATTCTCCAAAAACCCAGGCAAAAACAGGATCACTCCATTCTGCCTCCACATGCTCATCAAAACACGTCCAAATCTCATTAGATAAGAACAACATAATAAAATGTCAAGGCTCCAGGGCTTTAGCCAGTTATTTGCTGAGTTCAAGGAGGATTAGTTTCCAAAGCATAGCCAATGAAAGACATTTTTTTTTCTGAGCATAGATACATGTTTTTCCCAAAACTTTCTATGGTTTATCTCGGATTGAATATGGGACATGGAATAGAGTTGGTCCGGTACTTGGAAGTGGAATAGAAAATCCTCTACTTATGTATCTGACAGACGTATCTTTCTTATACAGCCAGGATCATGCTAATAAGCAAATTTACAGCTAGAAAGTGAAGATAATTTTATTTCATCTCATCTTGTGTAAGGAGCCTTGAGGGAGTGATAAATAGTTTTGTTCTTCAGCACAGGATATGGATTGCCCTCGTGGGTAGCTCAAGCATATCTGATCAGTTGCCTCTGCCATGAACTTCTCAAGCTACTGGTAGAGCCCAGGGGTCTCCTCTTTTCTGCTCTGTTTTACAGGAGTTCAGTCTCATGTTCTTCATTCTATACTCACTGGCCTGCATTTTACAGGAAGATTAGGAGATCTAATATTTCCTATTGGATTGTCATGTAGACCTACAAAGCAGTCATAGTGTGCTCAGAGTATGCAATTCAACGTTCACTTCATTGTCTGTTTGCACTAGTTATAATTTGTTTTTTTTTTCCTGCTTTGCTTTTATTTACTAGCTTGAGCTTATGGGTTTCAGCTTTTCCACCTATAGTCATTACAGCAGCATCACTAAAATATCGAATATGATTGACTTCTCAAGTTCCCAAAATCTCTGTGTTCTTTTTGCCTTTCTGTGCTTTCTCCACTGTAAGGGCTTTTTGCTTGTTAAAGTATTTTAACCATCTGTTAGGGGACCGGGTAGCTTTCCTACAGAACCAGTGCTGCATTTCAGGTTTCCTTCCAGATTGTGTGAAATTCACACCCTATGAATTGTTCAAGAGATGAATGAGAAGGAATGTTTGCAATTGGAGATTTTGCGAACAAGCAATACCATTTTAACCTTCCATTCTACATTCTGTTTAAGTTTATTGTTTGTATACTGTCCTTGTTCTGTCACAGTGTAGTAGCCATAGAACTATATTTAAAATTAATAAAATTGGATACACAAAGTATGAAAAATAATGTGCTTTATGTTTAAGGATTAAAAGATAATTGACAACTTCACTGGCAGTTCAGTACCAGGGAGTCAGTAGCAGTCCTGAGAAGAGAAACGGGGAAATACTTGCCCCTTGAAAGAAAACTGAAACTTTGATAGCGTATCTCTTTCTGAGGATCTTTTACTGGAGTTTCTTAATATCAGGTCAGCAGGACAGAGAGGAGAATTTAGAGAATTAGCTCACAATTAGGGCTTCACCTCTAAAGTTCAGGTTCAAACTTATGCTTCACTTACACAGGCTTTAATGAAGTGCCTTGTTTGTCTGTGCTCTCCTTGCCCCAGTGCAGTAAATAGTGCATGCAAGAAATGTTGACAGATATCCACTGTAAAATACCTTCTGTATTGGCGTTTCATCTAGACTATTGGAACTGGTACAGTAATTTAATAAAATGTTGGGTTTTCCTGTTATGTGCAAGTGACCTGAGAAGAAAGAAAGAAGGGAGCAGCATTTTATAGGGAAACTGATGGATAAGCACTGCTACAAATGGAGGAAGAAAAAAAAAATATTAAGGACTGGATAGGAGCAGTGATATGTAAATGTGAAAAACATGAGAGTTAAGGAGTGCCAGGAAGACGTAGCGGTTACCCATGTTTTTGCCTTACATATTTGGGAAACAGGGAAGATAGTATCAGACAAGGAGGAGAAACAGACACAGACCACACCACAGCTGCTGGGACTGTCCCAGAAGAGGATAGACTATAATGTGCTGCTGACTGAAATTCATTAAATAAATAGATCATTAAGACTGATTAGAGTGGATCATTTTTGTGACAAACAGAAATAACATGTTGCAGATCAAACAAACAGACTCTCAGAATCACAGAAGGGTTGAGGTTGGCAGACATCTGGAGGTCCTGTAGTCCAACCTCACTGCTAAATGAGGGCCGTCTAGAGCCAGTTCCCCAAGACCATGTCCAGACACCTTTTGGATATCTTCAAGAATGGAGTCTCCGCTGCCTTTCTGGGCAACCTGTGCCAGTGCTTGGTCACCCTCATAGTATGTTGTTTCGTGACTTCTGAGGGAGCCTCCTGTATTTCAGTTTGTGTGCATTGCCTCTGGTCCCATTACTGGACACTGAAAAGAGCCTGGCTGTTCTCTTTGTGTCCTCCATTCAGGTATTTATATACATTGATAAGATAATCTTGGGCTCCAGTGCTTTGGAAGTATGGAAAAGGGGATCCACATATAAAAATAAAACTGCATCATCTTATTGATCGCTGTATCATTTAGATGTTTTATCTAGCTCGTATTGTATATAACTAGTTGTGAATTAACACTCATTTTGATAAAGAAACTTCTTGTAAATGCCTTTTATTTTCCTTTTCTGCTTTTTCTCCCCTGTATATTTTATATATATGTATATATATGAATAAAATTGTGTGGTCAGCAAATAATTTAAAGAAATACGTAAATCCCATTTATTTAAAGCAATGAGTTTCAGTATTATACTCTGGAGATAAGAGGTAATAAGTACCCAAACCACCCGATTTGCATGTTTTCATCTGAAGAATGGAGTAAGCCACAGTATCAAAGGTCACACTCCTCAGTTATTTCATTTACATTGGAATGCTTTGTTATACTGTAATCTTTTTATACTTTTTGTTATATCTGTGTAAAGTGAGCAACAGATATTCAAGCCTGAGTGGTCAGTCAGGGTCAGTTGCAATGGAAACAATGAAGCAATGATTGAGGGGGCTGGGATCTTTGTTTTTCTGGGTATTTTAGAGAATGTTTCATATGGGATGACTTAATCTGTTTCTATCTCCTTAGATAATCTTAAATAAATTTTGTTCCCTTCCTGTAAAACAAATATATATCATTCCTGCCTCATCCATCAATTATTTTCTTTGAAAAATCTTGTTTGATGTTTTTTGAATTCATGAAAATTTTCTGTGCTTTTCTGATAGGGAAACAATCAGAACATTTTCCAAAGACCAATAGCCCTAAACCAATTTCACAAGTGTTTATGTTTCTATTAGCCCACACTTCTGCCATAAACAGCAGTCTTTCTTTCTGTTCTGTCACTTGTTATCTTGCAAGTGTGTGTGTGATGTACTTTGTGTAGAAATGCACAAGTAAATTTACGTTTATGTTTATATTAGAGAAGATGCAACTGAAGAAATACATCTTGCATTTGAAGTGCAATGTAATGAAAGCAGTAGTTCACTTTATGGTCCCCATCAATTCTCAAGAAAGCTCTGCACAGACCACAGAGAATCTGGTCTACCAGGGCAGTAGAAAGGGTGATTGTGTTTGAGAAATAAAGTTGTCAATCACATTCTTCCCCTCTTCAGTATAGGCATGAATCTTGATGTTTGGCAATAATTGTTGGAAGCCAAATTTACAAAGAGGGAAAAGGGATAGAACCTTTTTCTTTTAACTTTTTAATCTACTCATTCCTTTGAAAAGGAAGAGCATATGTAAGAAGCTCAAAACATGAATTTTATTCTGAGATAGCTCTGATAGCAAAAAAGGTATTTTCTTGATGTCCAAAGAACAAGATAATGTTGTAGCAGTTGTACTCAGGCAGGAAAAAAAAATGGGTTAAAAATGTACCAGCAATGCAAATATGTTGTAAGAAATCAAGTGAATTTTAAAATGTGCCTGCAAACAAAAGAAATGGCCACGGCCAAACCCAGGAAATATTTTGAAATTTGCATTTCTCATAGTGAGAACAAAGGGAAAAATGCAAACAGGAAAGAAAGAAAAATTTAGATATAGAAAAAAATAAATAATTTTAAAATGACACTGAAAATACGCAAAGAGGGTGTAGTATGAATAAAAATAATACCTGAAAATTCTGAACCTATCTTTATTTACCACCTATTAAAAACATCAAAACTGAAAGATAGAATCATAGAATCATAGAATGGTTAGAGTTGGAAGGGACCTTCAAAGGTCATCTAGTCCAACCCCCCTGCAAGGAGCAGGGACATCCCCAACGAGATCAGGTTGCTCAGAGCCTCATGCAGCCTGCCCTTTAATGTTTCCAGGGATGGGGCATCCACCACCTCTCTGAGCAACCTGTTCCAGTGTTCTACAACCCTCATTGTAAAAAAAATTTTCCTAATATCCAATCTAAATCTACCTCCCTCTATTTTAAACCCATTACCCCTTGTCCTATCACAACAGGCGCTACTGAACAGCGTCTCCCCATCTTTCTTGTAGGCCCCCTTGAGGTACTGGAAGACCGCTATCAGGTCTCTCCGGAGCCTCCTCTTCTCCAGGCTGAACAGCCCCAACTCTCTCAGCCTGTCCTCATAGGAGAGGTGCTCCAGCCCTCTGATCATCTTTGTGGCCCTCCTATCATCTTCATGGCCTCCTCTGAACCTTCTCCAACTGGTCCATGTCCTTCTTATGTTGGGGGCTCCAGAACTAGACACAGTACTCCAGGTGGAGTCTCATCAGGGCAGAGCAGAGGGGGAGAATCACCTCCCTCGACCTGCTGGCCACGCTCCTCTTGATGCAGCCCAGGATGCGGTTGACTTTCTGGGCTGCAAGTGCACATTACCAGCTCATCTTGAGCTTCTCATCCACCATCACTCCCAAGTCCTTCTCCTCAGGGCTGCTCTTGATCCATTCTCCACCCAGCCTGTATTTGTGCCTGGGATTGCCACGACCCATGTGCAGGACTTGCCTGGCTGAACTAAAGTTCTAATGGTACGGTAATATGGAGTACAATACTATTCTAAAAGACTCAGTGGCAGACAAAAAGGCTTAAAAATAAGGTTTTACTATTTCCATAAAAAAAACAAAACAAAACAAAACAAAACAAAAACCGTCATAAGAAAGACTGGGGAATTAAATAAGATAATTTTTCAAGGGAATAAAATACAAATATATCACAGGATCTCTATTTCAACCTTGGAAATGAGACAGGAATAAAAAAAAATAAAAAGCAAATCCTAAGAGATGGAGAGGTCTACGTCTTTGATTTCCCCAGCGGGCACTTTTTTGTATATTATGTATATATTTGTATCTCACAATATAAGGGACTTGAAACACAAAGAAATTGCAGTGGGAGAATTCTAAAAATATTTTTCCTGGTTATATGAAAGAAAAATAGAGTAGGTAGTAAATAGTTTAAATCAATATTTTGATCTTAAATTTTAGGATGGAAAAAACCAAAATATTTTATATTGCATAAGATCCTCTGTCAGAGATACAGAAAAGTTACCTTAAATTCTTTCAGTGAATCACTTGTGTGAGGGTAACTAAACATCTTATTTTTAGCATGGTATAGACCCCAGGTGTATTTTTCTTGATTTGGCAGTCAGATGTATACATATATACCCTTGCAGACTTACATTGACTGATGGGTGTTTACTTCTAGAACATGCAGAACATTGTAATACTTTTCACACACAGAAAATAAATCTCCACAGTAGCATTTTACATCTAAATTGTATGCTGAAGACATGTGTTGTTTTGTTTATCTTTAATCTGCTAGTAAACTGACGTCTTTCTGTAGGGATCCAACTGCTAGATGGCTATCGACTGTAATATAAATTTGTAAATGGTATGCAGAAACAGCACTGGAATTTCTTAACAGTAGCAGAATTTAATTCCCAATTCTCATTCCATTTATCTCTGTATTTTTAAAAGGTCCCACTAATGAGTTCTTTAGGTAATTAATCATGTTGATGCAGTTCAAAGCAGATGACTTAAATCTTGGTTGTGAACTTAAGAGTTGGTGAACTTCTGCTTACTGTAGCTTCAGTGAAGTTAATGGAGAATTGAATGTGCTATGGATACCTTACAGGACTTGATCTTGAGTTTGTAAAACATTTCACAGAAATTATTTTAGTGTATCTCTAGTGCCAACTGCTAAATAATCTCCTGATTGCTGCTGGAGAATGTATTAATTATTCTCTTAGCACTGTAGGAAATACACATATTGCAACTTTTTTTTTTTGGTCACAAGTAATTCCTACTAAACAATATATTAATTAATTAAGGAATAGTAGTATGTTTCTGAAAGTTGAAGTATGTGATAACTTCCATAAAATCTAACCTATATAAATGTCCTAAAAGTGTATTATTGCAAGTAGATCAGCAGTAACATTTTAAAGATCCCACAAGCACATGGAGACCCAATTTTGCCCACTGTAATCACAGCAACTGCTCATTGTGGAATAATTACGCCATACATACGAATCTTTGCGGAATCTGGTGACTAATCTGGTATTAAAATCACAAAAACTAAAACTGCATAAAGCATCAGTCTTGTAAAAATACCTGTCTCTTTTCTGGTGCGTGATGGCATTGAAATCAGTAGAATGTAAAGAAATATGTTACATTGCCAAAACAAAATTTAAAAAAAATATAAAAACTGAGAGAAATCATGCCCATGTGCTCCATTAAACAACTTGATAGTGAAGCTCACATTTGTTAATAAGCAATGGAGTACAGGAGATACCAAAGATATTCTGATACTCTGAGAAATCAAATAATTCAACCAAGGATGGAAGAGGGAAGGAAGGAAGGAAAGGATGATAATGAAGCTACAGATACTACAGAAATAAGATTTCCATAATTGGAGCTTTACAGTGTGTTTTGCCTTCTTCCTTAATCAGAGGGAAGAAATAAACTTATTTCAGAGAGTTTATCTGCAGATGTTCTCTATAAGAAAGAGCAAAAGCATATATGTTGATGTTCATGTATCTTTCAGCTGGCAGCTATGAAACATGGGGAAGGATGTCTTAAATTTTGAGGATGACATCTCTGACACTGGTTACACTTTTTTTTTTTTTATTTTTCAACTTCTATATTGACAGTTATATCCACCTTATGAGGCAAGCCGGGAGTGCAATTTCTGTAATCATTACAGTATGTTTTTGTTCTTTTAAACATTTTCAATTAAGAGCATTTTGATTGTTCTGTCTCTAGAGCCTTTCACTCGAAACATTAGTTCAACTTGTTACTCTTCACAGACAATATGCTAGCTGAAAAGACAGACTAGTGCTTAAAATATATTGAAACTTGCAACATGTTATGAGGAGACTTTTTCTATTTCAAGGTAAAACAGAAATTTCTTTCAAGGAATGTTTTGGGTTTACCTAAGAGCCACATGGAATGTTACTTCAATGTGCACAAAAAGTGGTGGTATTCCTGAGGGTTAGTGAGATTTCAATTTCTAAAAATAATCAGTCATGACTGCTGCTTATTTACTGATATTTCCCTGGCATTATGAAATACTGTCCATTTTAAAAGTAAATCACAATTTTTAATCACAGCATACTGACATGAGTCATCAATTTAACAGTCCTAAATGTTGGCATATTATGAATCAATAAACACAATTTCTTAGACATTCTTTCAATAGTTTGGTCTGTTCTATAAAGTTTTTAGGTAATTTACAAGATAGTACTAGCAATGAATATATAAAATACTGTTTTGATAAGCCATGTAACAAAGAAGACATTATAACAATACAATACTAAAGACAGAAGATAGATAAGATTGCAAATTCAAAAGCAGAACCAATTGCAGTATACAGATGATTTGCTTTCTTTCCATTACAGAATAAAACTAACATTTGTCTTGACTATAACTAAGAAATAAACCTGTTTTTTTTTTCAGGTATTACTGTGATTCTTTTTGGAAAAACAAACACATTTTTAAAAACAATTCAGTGTTTTTTCTATTTGCAGATTTTTCTGTCTACGTGTTACGCAGTTACTACTATGTTTTAGTTGCATTTAAGATGCTCTAAATGATTAAATTATGGTAACTTTAATAATAAAATAGTTCTTTTATCCTTATCAGGCACCAGTGTTTGATTTTATATACAAATTTATTGCATTATATATCACTGTTTTGTTTGAGGGAAGAGTGTGGTGAAAGAAAGGAGATTTTTTTTGCAAGAAAATGTTCAAATTCTCTTTCCTAAATCTTGATGAAGTTCTACCAAGACTTTTTGACTGTAGACTTTTGCACTGCTTCGAAATTCACCCATTTATATGAATGCTTATCAGTACTATCAGCAGTCTAAAGCCAAGTGTCTGTTAGTTTTGAAGCAGCCTTTTGCTGGTCTGAAAGCCAGACACTTTGCCTTCTGTTATGTTCACCTCCAGAGCTGTTCATGGTGCTTGCTCAGCTCACCCTTCAAAGATGCCAAGGGTTGCAAGTTTTCCTGTCCTGTTGTGCTACTGGACTCACTGAGTAAATCTAACCCAACAAGGGTTTCCTAACAGTTTTTGTGCATGGCAACAAACAAATCTTAGAGCAAATCCTACCTGCAGGAGGTAGAGATATGATGTGATGACAGGTGGCGGGGCAGGTGGGGGCTGGCAAAGAAGAGAAAAAGAAAAGAAGAAAAAAAGAAGAAAAGTTCTGTGATAGTGTTGCAAGAATAAGCCCCTGATACGGGTTATAGGTCTTCAGGCTTCTTTAGCTTGTATGTATCTGCTCCTGGGTTAGACAGTGGTAGCTGCGTGACCCATGTGGTGCTAGCAGTTTGTGTGATTCTGGGGTAGTCTGCTGCCCTCAGGCTGGCACTGCCCCTCTGGATCACCCCAGTGCAGTTGAGTGCCGCACCTAGCATATCCTGCAACTTCCCCCTCTAAGCTTGAGAAAGAGTTTGGATAACCTAGGAAGGCAACTGCTCTCCAGTAGTGTTTCTGCTTCTGGATTCTTCTTCCTTCTCCTTACTATTATGATGATTTTAGATAAATCTTTCTGCTATTTCCAGATAGAAAAGTCAGAGTTTTGCCCTAACTGTTTCTGAAAACTTATATTCTGTAGCAGACTCTTTGGTCTTATATTTCCATAAAAGTAGCAAAACAATGTTAATAATATTAACTAAAGAGTGGTTTCTCTTCCAACTGTGGTGATACTTACGAACTTCTTACAATGGATAGGGTTAAAAAACATGCACTACAATACAAGCAAATAAATTAGAAAATACATTATTAATTAAAAAGCATATTAAAGGATTTAGATCTTGGCCATGGCAATAAAACACTAAATGTAATAATGTTTGCATTGGAATTTAATAATGTCTGCTTATTAATACTGATATTGCATTGGGACAGAACAGGACAATTCTAGAGATCAATTTTTGCCTATTCATTTAGGTTATGATGATGTACTACTTCCATTAAAAGCAACTGACAAGAATATTTTTAGATGTGGTACACTGTAGCATGCAACTAAGGTCAAAATCAAATTAATATTAAATGAAATTAATATTAACTAGTACCAACTTGAATCATCTGAACATAAAACAGTCCACATACTGCAAGTGTTAAAATACAAGCAGTGAAATGTTAGATGTGTGAATATAGGCATACTATACACTAAGTTTTCACTTAGCAATGAACTTCAACTTTAAATACAATCATAGAATCATAGAATAGTTAGGGTTGGAAGGGACCTTCAAATGTCATCTAATCCAACCTCCCTGCAAGAAATAGGGACATATTCAACTAGACCAGGTTGCTCAGAGCCCCGTTCAACCTGGCCTTGAATGTTTCTGCGGATGGGGCATCTACCACCTCTCTGGGCAACCTGTTCCCAGTGCCTCACCACCTTCATTGTAAAAAATGTCTTCCTTATATCTAGTCTAAATCTACTTCCTTCTATTTTAAAATCATTATCCCTTGTCTTATTGCAACAGGGTCTGGTAACAGGTTTGTCCTCATCCTTTTTATAAGTCCTCTTTAAGTATTTAAAGGCCGCAATATGGTCTTCTCGGAGCCTTCTCTTCTCCAAGCTTAACAATCCCAACTCTCAGCCTATCTTCATAGAAGAGCTGTTCCATCCCTCTGATTATCTTTGTTACCCTCCTCTGGACTCTCTTCAACAGGTCCATGTCCTTCTTATGTTGGGGACTCCAGAGCTGGACGCAGTACTCCAGGTGAGGTGACACGAGAGCAGACTAGAGGGGCAGAATTACCTCCCTTGACCTGTTGACCACGCTTATTTTGATGCAGCCCAGGATGCGGCTGGCCTTCTGAGCTGCAAGTGTGCATTGTTGGCTCATGTCGAGCTTCTCATCCGTGAGCAGTCCCAAGTCCTTCTCTTCAGGGCTGCTCTCAGTCCATTCTCTGCCCAGCCTGTATTTGTGCTTGGGATTGCCCTGACCCATGTGCAGGACCTTGCACTTGGCCTTGTTGAACTTCATGAATTTTGCATGAGCCCACCTCTCCAGTCTGTTAAGGTCCCTCTGGATGGCATCCCTTCACGGTATTGACCGTGTTGTTGGCCGTGTTGCTGAGGGTGCACTCTATCCCACTGACCATGTTGCCAACAAAGATGTTAAACAGTGCTCATCCCAATACTGACCCCTGAGGAAAGCCACTTGTCACTGGTCTCCACTTGGACGCTGAGCCATAGACCACCACTCTCTGAGTGCAACCATCCAGACAATTCCTTATCCATGCATTGATCCATCCATCAAATCCATGTTTCAAGTTTAGAGACAAGGATGTTGTGTGGGACAGTGTCAAAAGCTTTGCACAAGTCCAGATAGATGTCATCAGTTGCTCTTCCCTTATCCAACTTGTCATAGAAGGCCACTATATTGGTCAGGCATGATTTGCCCTTAGTGAAGTCATGCTGGCTGTCACCTCCTTACTTTCCACATGCCTTTGCATGGGTTCCAGGAGGATTTGCTCACCATGGAGAAGCCCTCATTGTAAAAAATGTCTTGCTTATATCTAGTCTAAATCTACTTCCTGGAGGTGAGACTGACTGGCCTGTAATTCCCTGGGTCTTCCTTCTTTTCCTTTTTAAAAATGGGGGTTATGTTACCCCTTTTCCAGTCACTGGGAGCCTCACGAGACTGCTACAGCTTCTCAAATAGGATGAACAATGGCTTAGCAACTTCATTCACCAGTTCTTTCTGCATCCAAACCACCTCAGTGGCCATGCCCCAACTTCTTGGAGTTCCTCTGAATGTCATCCCATCCCTATAGTCCACTAACAACTGCCTCCAATGTGGTATTGTGGGTCAAGTTGCATACTGTTTGTGTTATTGACGAAGATGCCAAAATGTATCTTGACTAATATTGACTCTTGGAAACGTGGTTCCCAGAGTCTTACAGTTCAGTCAGACTTACACTACCTTGTGGTCCATCCAATCCATAAATCCTAGTTTGGCTATGAGGATACCGTGGAAGTCTGTGTTGAAAGCCTTGCTAAAGTCAAGGAAAGATATCTGCACTGCTCTTTTGGTCTACATCTGGTTGTTTCATCATAGAAAACAAAGTGTTCAGGCAGGATTTGCTCTAGGTAAATCCCTACTTGATATTCCAAGTCAGCTTATTGCTGTCCCTGAGCCTGGAAAT
>WHYT01015790.1:47162-80874 GCA_009806455.1 Tetrax tetrax
GACAACACTTTCCTTTAAATCGGAGTAGATCCTGTGCACAAGCATGGCTTAGGGGGCTCTGTGTTGCTGGCTGAACCATTTACAGATGAGATTCAAAACTGAATTCCTTCCATTTCTAGGTGCTGAGGCTCCTATAAGGCTTCACCAGGACAGGAGTGCTGACCATGCTATTAGGACAAAATGCCAGTTGAAGTTTTTATACTTAGACCAATTTAATTCCCCAAGTAGTTTAATTTGAGAGAAGTGTTCTGTAGTACCTCTAGTAAAATTGTTGCTGTCTAGTGTTTTTGTCCTGCAATGCAGAGACTCAGCCACTTTGTTGGTGCACGCTGTGCTAGTTCGTGGTAATAGCTCTGGTGAACACATGCAGTGTTATAAAACAATCGGGGATAAACATCTTCAACATCCAAAATATGTGTGTGAGAGTGCATGTGTGCATGTCAGAAAGGTACAGTTGTTACTGTACCAGTACTGACATTCCTGTGCTCCATCACATTTATGTAATACCCCCAGGGAACATTCTATGTTTAAAAGTGATTATAAAAAAAAAAAAAAAAAAATTAAAAATAATTTTGTCTCTGAACTTGGTTTTACTTTGATCACTGGTTTTAATAGGGACTGGATATTTATTAACAACTACAAATAAACACATTTAAAATGTGAGTAATTGAGTTGCTAGTTCTTAACATGGTTGCATGGAAGACTTCATCCTACATCTCAGGCTGATAAATGAAATTTGAAGAGTATGAAAAATCCTGTTCCACATCTGGAAGCTCCTACTCTGGTTAAGAACTCCATTTCTCTTAATACAAGTAATGCTGAAAATTATCAGTGTTATCAGATTGAATCAAACCAGCTAAATACCAGTGAGTCAGCTGTTCCAGGCAGATGAACATGAGCTCCTGCTTGGACAATTTACAGCTAGTTAGCTCTGGCAGACCTGTCCTGCAAAGCTAAATCAGCCATCATGACACGTTGGGGCACAGTTTGCTTGCAGGCAATGCAAAATGAAGGTGACAACTGACATGACAGGAAGGGGAGAAAATACATAGCAAGAAAAATCAATATAAAGTGATTCTATTCATAGAAGAGATTCTATTCATCTTCTCCTGGAGGAAGGAGATTCATGTAAGAAGGTTGTAAGCAGAAATAATATGAAAATCCCCAAATTGGCTATAAAGGTTTATATAATCCAGTACGTAAATCTCACTAGCATTAATTAGAGTAACATTGATAGCGTTAATTTTCCTTGGTCAACAGTGTTCTAATTTAAAGAGAGTATAGTTCAGTGATAAATCAGGGTGAAGTGCTTTAATTTCACCACTTACTTGATGGATAATCTTAGACAAGTCCCTGAAGCGCTCTCTAACTTTGTGTGTGACATGAACATTACACAATTAATTACAGAATAAATACTGTACAATATTGTTTGGGAAAAAAAAATTGCAGAGCCTAATACTGAAGTATTAATGTCTCAAGTACTCTGTAAATCAGTTTTGATTATAAACACAATTTTGCTCTCCGTTTCCAGAAAACGAAGCTACATGGAATTTGAAAATTCAGTACAAGAACTGAAGTAGAATTTCTAAAAAACTCCTGAATTGGGAGCCAAAAACCCCCACATCTCCTGTAAGGGTGAAGGAATACTGTCAGAATGAGACTTTTTTTTTCTCTGAAAACAGACTTTATCAGACAAACTACTGATGTTGTGATATATTAAATAATGTACCATTACTTTTTGGACTGGTCTTAATATGCAGATGAAGAATCAACAGGCATTTAAATGAAAGCAGTTGGGGATTTGAAGAGAGAGAGGTAACGCTACTCTTGCTACAGTTACTACACTCCCTTCAAACCCTGCAAGTCTGATGCATAAGCCTAATCTATCTGGAGGTTGGTTTTTGGGGGGAGGATGGAGTTGTTGTTTTGGGTTTGTTTTTTTTAAATGTTTTTGTGTACAAGCGGCACAACATAGTCTGTTCCATAAGCAACTAGTAAGCAACTTGATAGTGTTTGCACATCTGCAGTTCTCATATACCAAAAAGGCCTGTAAGAATCGTGATTTTGGATTATAGCAATTGGCATTTATATTTTTGTGGAATTACTTCAAACCTGAGCAGAGTTAAGGCTAGATTTGTTATCATAGAAAAAGCAGAGTATTATTTTACAATTATAAACTTGACTCCTCACTCTTTCTAAAACTGTTTACTTCTTTTAAGCAAATATTCTTGTGTAGGGGAATATATTTAGGTCATGGACATATTTTTCCATCCTCACTTCACCTTACCTAGACTTCAATATAATTTATCCAGTGTTTACATGGACATGTGGTATAAAAATACTCAAGCAAACTCAGGTACTGGCTACATTTCTACCATAGCACTGTAGTGGTTTGTGAGATTTTTTTGTCTGTATAGTACTGTACAGTCTGTAATGTTGAACACTGAAAGTACTTTAGAAGAGAGGTCAATCACATTGTCTTGACTTAGCAAATCGGAGGCGTGAGGTAGTAGGACAGACATGGTTTTCCTTAGGACAATCTGCTGGAGCAGATGGAACTGCCATGTCCTCGTCCAGTTCCTCCATCAGCCGGAGGTGCTGGACCAAACATTGCCAATTGGCCAGATTTAGGTTTTTCATGTGCTGTGGTGGGATCTTGAATTGTTTTGAACTGTTCTGTGGATAAATCTGGTTCTCCCTGCTGGTGATATAGGTAGCCTAAACTGAAGTATGTGCCTAAATGTAGGTGGTCTAAATACTGCCCATCACATCATCACATCTTCTCCCTGTCCTGTATTACTGTTGAAAACAATCAACTCTGCATTTGATTGACTCCCTGTTTTGGTATTTCCAGGTGTATCATAGAATCAGAGAATGGTTTGAGTTGGAAGGGACCTTTAAAGATTATCTAATCCAACCCCTCTGCCACGGGCAGGGACATCTTTCACCAGATCGGGTTACTCAAAGCTTCATCCAGTCTGACCTTGAACACTTCCGAAGATAAGGCATCCACAGCGTCTCTGGGCAGCCAATTCCAGTGTCTCCATCATGTATTGTATTGTTTCATAATTAATTGCCATTAAGCCTTATAGCCACAATCATGGATGCATATATGATTACACATGCACATACATATTCTTTGGGAAGGTACAAAGAAATGGAAATCAGCTTTTAAAGAAAAGAGCCATGCTTGGTACTGTTAAAAGCATGTAAAAGTTACTGATCACATCATGTGGCAGTACAATAAGCTATTCTTTGACCTAAGTCTGCTTATTTTCACAGATGGGAATGTATATTTCCATAATTACATTAAATTATTTATTTTGAATAATATTCTATGATTAGGCCACTTAACCAAATGTGTTATACCAAAGTTATACATTTGAATTTGAATTTTGTTTAATTCAAATCTTATTGGGTGCTGGGAGAGCTGTGAATGAAAATCTTTTGGTCCAAGGGATTATGAAGTGTCTTCCATTACCAATAATGATGGCTTGCCTGGAGGAAGCATTTTTGTTCTGTCTTTTCCTTGTAAACACAATTTCTGTATAGGGCAGTTGTTAGAATGAGGCTTAAGCTGACACTTTGGAATCGGGGCTGGGGGTGAAATTTCTCAGGCTTAGATTTCTGATTAGGTTTTGGTTGAAGTTTCTGTAATGTTCTGTTGATGGTACTCATATTGATAGAATAAATATTTTTATTTTTTTTTAAAATTAGCAACATAGGGACCATCTCTGTAGTAGTAGGACAAACATTTGAGGTATTCAGAACCAGATTTGAGACCCTATCCCAGTGCATCCCGTACTATTTGTAAAGTACAAGTGCTCCTTCAGTAGAGAACCTTTCTATAATTAGTAAAAATTTTAATGGTTTAACAATGGTGGCAGGACAGGGAAAGTGTTGCTATAAAGGGTGTTGGAGTGTGCATGCATGTGTTTGCGCATATTTGAAAGAAAAAGTAGTTGCTGAAAAGGGAGGTAGCACCTTTAGTTTATTCAATTGTGAGAAAGATTTCATTTGACTGTAAGAAGGTATTTTTAACACTGATATATTGTATTAGCACCTGGGAACTGCTGACTCCTCTAAGTGTAATATCTTGGCTTTCAGGAGAGGTGAAGTAAAACTAGGGCATATGAGCAGCACTGTAGCATGGCAGCTATTAACTGCCCATGGGAACTTCCAATATTTAAAAATAAAAAGGAAACTAATTTATGTCTGGATTACAGTCTTCAATCACTATTTCTTTTATGTTTTACATTTTGTTCTTTCTAATAAATAATAAGCATTCTTACTGGAGTCATAAAAAAAAAAGCTACACATCATTTATTACATGCAATTTCCACACACTTCGCTGATGAAGGAAATTTGTTGTATATTTGCTGTTCATTAAAGCACGAATTCTTGTATTCATATTAGGGAATTTGAGCTCAGGTTTATTATCTTTCTTATTCAGCCTAGAGAGATCTTAAATATTTTTATATTTGCATGGCAGAAGGTGTAAAATAATCAATTCATTTAGCATTGTATGTTAAGTTGAGGGTTTTTTTTTTAAATTGTGAACCATCTAAGAATTCTTTTAGAAAACTGCTGAAGAAATGTAGTGTTCGTTCTTATACTCATTCATTTTCAATGAACACACAACTAACGCTTTGAAATCCAGTGTAGCTTTGTATTAGAAACACTTCTAAGTGGTTTTGGAAAGCAACAATCTGCAAGCAAACATATGTTTTCAAGTGGTGCTCAACATTTCTAGCTCGTTGAGCTTCTTTCAGTGTCAGGTAAAGACTGCAAAGTATTCATGGTACAATTGATTCATACAAGGTCTAGTGTTTCCTAAATAAACTGGATTTATTAATTATTCTGTATATTCTCAAAACAGCTATCCTAGGCATAAGGATCACAGTGCATTAACACAGTGGGTGCCCCAGAGTTGCATCAGGGAGCAGGGTGGGAAGGTGGTTACTGTTTCTGGAGCAGATGATGTGACCTGCTGCCAGAAGTGCCTTCAAGCAGCAGGAACCTCTTCCCAGGTGTTTACCAGGCACATTATGGGCATGCAGGCTGTGTGTGGGTTATAGCTAGGAAGTTCCCAGTACCATCTGACTATCATGGATCAGTCCCTGGCTTGCTGCTGCGACATAAACACATTGGCCTGGTGGTGCATGTGGCTTGTGTGCTGTAAATTGGACACTCTAGGTTAAGAGGGTTTAGAAGGAGTGATCCTGTTACATGAATATAGTCCTGAAGGAGGCCTTTCTGTTCCTTGGATCCAGCTCAAACAACTGCATCATGCTAATACCAACCACGTTTTATTCTGCAAGTGAAAAACAGACACACATCGATCTCTTACAGAGGAGTCAGTAGATGGTTGTGTGTTACCAGAGGAGCAAGCCCCTGAGAGTGTAGAGGACCTAATGGAGAATATATGCAGAATGACTCAGCCAACAAGTTGCTGCTTGTTTGTAGAGACTGTTTTTTTTTTTTTTTTTTTGGGGGGGGGGTGTTAATTTTCTGCCAGATTAGAGAGCTGTGTCATTTTATATGAAGGTTTGGCAAGTTCCAGACCTAATGCAGTGAAAATGAGGTAGCAGCAGGCTGGATGTGGGGAAAGAAAATTAGGGTAACTTTATTTCAATAATCTTTATTTAATCACGAGGCAAATGAATGGAAAAGATGATCAGAAGGATGTTCCTTTGTACATGCCTTTGAAAGCAGCCTCCTGAACAGAAATCTGTTCCGGGGGTTTGTAAATACCTCTCAAGCATAGCCAGCAGGAAGAGCTTTGTTGACTATATAGCCTTGCATTGTGACTTGAAGGCTAATGAACTCGAGCTTTTTCAGACTATGTAAGGTCACATAAGGACTGATTTCCTAAATCTGTTAATGCCCACTGTGCCACTGAGGTCAGTTTGCCTTGTGTTGTTACATTATGGTAGTGGGTTTGGTCAAATATGCTATGTCTTGTCAACATATGTTTCCTAGTTCTGAACTGAGATGGGAGAAGCTCCCATTTATGCTTTCTTTTTTAAGGGAAAAAAAAAAAAAAGTATAACATTCTTAGAATGCAATGAGTTTACTCCACAGGACCATTGTGTGATAATTATTGCTCATTACATTATAATGAGCACTTGCTCTATTCATTGTGGAGCTTATTATATTTTAATGAGTGTTGTGACTCCCCTGCAGAGCAAAACTCAAGAATGTCCTGCTGCACGTGGCTCATTTAAATGGATGTTACACATTTTAGGACTTGTGTTCATGTAATTATTTGCAATATACAGCTGTAATTTTGCTTTTAAAACAAGGATATTACTTTTTTTAACTTTGCAGAAATCCAAAAACATGGATGCATCTATACTTAGCATTCATATTTCATACCAGGTGAAAGATGAGTGGTTTTATTAAAAGACTCTTATATAAAAGAAGAGCTTGTAAATATTTTGTTCAGGACTTCAATGTATTCATTAAAATTAAAGCTTGTGAATTAATGTGATTTGGTACATGACCTCCTCCAAATCTACAGCTTTCAGATTCACATTTATGTTTTTTGAAAAATATTAATAAACATTTAAATAAGTTTATAGCATCTGCAAATGAAATAGAGGAACTTTAAAACAGAAATGTCTTTTGTCTTCTGAGGATCATCGGCATTCTGGCATCACTGTGTTCAGGTAAAGGAGAGATACAAACTGAATGCCATACAAATTGATCTGTAGTTTAGTCAATCTTTGTGGATTGCTGGTGATCTTGCTGTGACACCGAAGTTTTGGATAATGACATTTCTTGTAATGTCTACATATAGTGTTTGCCCTAAAGGGAAATACTTTGCTCTTCTCTATCATCTCCTGATGTTGCCACACAAACAGCTTCGAAATGAGGCAGACTATTTGAAAAATACTCTTCTATCAACATTCAGACTTAAAAATATGAACTGATTTTCTGATGTGGCAAAGTTGTTTATCCTTTGTGAAACCTGAAGGCCATCTTTCATTTTCTTATTTTAAAAGCTGCAGTATTAGTAAATTCAAACTGATAGATAGCTCTTTAATCAAACTATACTTCTATTTTCTGTACCCTTCCTCTGCTGTGTCACTTTTATTTGAACATTTTTTACCATCCACAGAGACTTGAAAGCAAGAATTTACCGAATTTATGAAAATACAATGATTATTTATTGGCTGATACAAACAGTAGATAGGTGAGGCTAACCTGCTCCTAGGCAGAACGTTATAATGCCTGATAACTCAGATGTGGGTTCCTGCTGAGTCCCTGCGCACCTGTTACCACTCAGGTAGGGAAGTGTAAACCTCCATTGCTGCCAAGGATGGGGCAATCATTGTTCTTGCTGAGTTTTTGTCTTCCCAACTCCTCACATTTTTTAGAATCATAGCACAGTTTGGGTTGGAAAGGACCTTCAAAGGTCGTCTGGTCCAACCCCCCTGCAAGAAGCAGGGACATCCCTGACTAGATCAGGTTGCTCAGAGCCCCCTCCAACCTGGCCCTGAATGTTTCCACAGATGAGGCATCAACCACCTCTCCGGGAAACCTGTTCCCAGTGCCTCATCACCCTCATTGTAAAAAAAATTATTTGTCTTTTTTTTGTGTGTGTGTGTGTGTGTCTTTAAATTTTTTTCATGGCTTTTTTACTACTGCCCACCCTATATTTTTATTTCTGTCTTAATTTTAGCTTTAGCTACATTAGAGGTCCAAGTTCTTTGCTCCATTTTCATGGAGTCATCCATATACCTGACATTAGAGAACATTATATTTCGTACAAAGATGGACTTTGATTAGTTGCAGAAACAAGGAGCTTTAAATGGGTAGTTTAAATCCAATTTGGCTCCATCCCTGTTATAACTGTGAAAATATTTTTGTCTGTAGGAATTGTTAGCTTATGGACTGCACATAATGACCAGTCTTCTAAGCTCCTGTCTCCCATATATCTCATGACAATGAAAGGCAGTGTTGTATACCTGGTGTGCAATTCTGCTGAATAATTTTAGCAATCAATTTAAAAAAGTGAAAGGAAAGGATAAAAGAGATGAAATTCAATAAAGAAGTAAAAGTATGTCATTTAAGTAAGAGATTGAAACCTGGTTTTGGATATGATACAAGAAAAGAAGAGTATGACAAAATCTGTTTTTTGCTCCTCTTGAAGTATTGTTCCAGATTATTATAGTAAAGGTGTCACTTAGAGTCAGATCCTTTATGTCTCCTTATCTTTTTCTTTTCACAATAAGATGTAGTTAGTTTTACAGGTTGTCACATAATGAAGTTGATTTTTTTTTTTTCTCAAGAAGCTACTTATGCAGTAGGTATCTTACTCGTAAAGAGGATTACAGTCTTAGACCAAATAATCAGTATTTATAAATTATTTTTAGAATATTACAAGCTATATACTAGATATTGAGAATTAATTTTGACTCACCGGGGCAAATATATTTGCATACCGAGCTGGATCCTAACTTTGAGATGTCCTGAGATCCTCAGCCAAGGGCCTCAACTTTTTAATGGCACTGCTGCTCAACCGCACAGAAATAACTTTTGCAACGGAGGTGGTTTCTGTTGGTATTAACCTTCCCATCATACTGACCGAGGGGCTATTGCACAGCTACCATTATTGTAGTAGCCTGAATAAAATGCACAGAAAACTTGTATTCAGAAAGCAAGTCTTTGCAGCAGGGTTGACACCAGGACTTACTCAAAAAGCCTTCTTCAGACATATGCATATCATTTTTTGAAATTGGATACTACCCTTGTCCCATCTGCAACAGCTGTAACAGTAGTGTTGGAATAATCTTTACAGATTTAGGAAACTTCCTCCATCCATTTGCTTGTCTCTGTTTTTTTTTTATGCTAAGGAGACTTCCTTTTCTATGAGGACTAAATGAATTTGGCATTTCAAGTCTTTGCATAAATTGAGGGAAAGAGCCCTACTAACCAGACTAATTTTTCAACACTTGAAAGATGCTAAGTGGAAAACATTAATCTTTTTTTTTATAGTATGGTCCAGTTGAAAGTTATCAGGTTTTTGTTTTGTTTTGTTTTCCTTTTCTGCTTACCTTAAAATGACTGTTCTGTTTATATCTGTTATGTGTTCTTATTCAGGTATTTCCTTTGTCTTTGACTCTGTTCCTTAACACATAAACACATCCTTTCATTTTTATTAGCTTACTCTGCAAGGTGTAAATAACTATAACAAATACACCAGTCCTGTGTGAGACATCTCAAAAAATATTGTTATTGAGTAGATTCCCAAAGGCTCTGTGAGACTGGCATCTTAACATTTATTCAGTCTGATCCTCTACAGTTTGCACTTTTTCAGTTCAAAAGACCACATAATTCTCTACAGCCTAAAGCTATGAGAGTTTCATTTTTCTCACAAGCAAAATGAATAGGTATTTTCAGTTACCTCCATTTTGGTTAAAGTTTGTCTTTGAAAGCTTAGCGTGATGAATTCAAGACTTCCTTTCCGGCACATACCTATTTCTTTCCATTACTTACATTTTAAGGTTATACTTCTCACTCCTCATTGCTGAAGTGCAGTAGAGGATTATTGAACTCTTCTTTGTCAGGTAGCTCTGACAGATTGCAGAACTACTTTTCCTTTTGAAGACCTTTTTATACCTAAAGTAGCTTCCAGTATCTTTGATGTTGTCTAATTGGAATCTCAAAAGTGAAAAAAAAAAAAAAAGAACTGAAGATATGAGCTGCTTGCCTAAGATTGTACATAGTCTTATTCCGCTTTCAATCATTCTTCTGTTCTTACACCTTACAACCAGGTAACACTCTAATACTATTGCTTTATTTATCCTTGTCACCCATTACTGGATTTGAGTCTCTTAGGTATCTGTCTTCCACACCTTGAACAAAAGCTCTTGAATTTGCATTTGTCCTTGTGCTCCCTGTGAATCCTGCTCAAAACTTTTAACTAGCCTCTTTTTTCTTAATGGCTTACCGTTTTTAAACAGTTAGTTTTCATCCTGTCTCATCCACTTATCTCACTTAGTTTAGGCTTAAATTTCTTGGGGCAGGACTATCTGTCTTAAAACTCTGTATAAATACTGTTCACGCAGACAGCTTAGCAGAAATCCTCTACCTGGTTTGGCATTACCCAGCACAAAGCTATGGCCTGGCTGCCAGCGGTCCTGCAGAAAAGGACATGGGGTCTGGTGGGCAGTGAATTAGGGACGAGGTAGCCATGCACCCTTGCAGCAAAGGCTGCCGGCAAGCTGGCAGGTCAGAGCGGGAGATTCTCCTTTTCTATTGCAGCGGGGCAGCTCTACCCAGTTTGCAGTGCTCCAAAACAAGAAAGAGGTCAAGAAAATGCAAAGTGTTGAGTGGGAGGCCACTGAGGTGCCAGAAGATCTGTTTTGCCAGGGGATGAGAGAGAAGGCACCACAGGGAGCTGTTTGCAGGAGCAGTAGAGGAACCAGAGCCAGGCTTTCCTGGGAGGAGTACAGCAACAGGGCAGGGGACAGTGGCCACAAGTGGCAATGAAGCAAACTCCCATTGAATGTAAGGAGGCAGCTCCTCACAGGGAGTGAGGTTTAGCAGTAGGACATGTTGCTTAGAGAGGGACCTCCATCCCTGAAGGTTTTTAAAACTCATCTGGACAAGGCCCTAAAGAAACCAATCTAACTTGGAAATTAGCCCTGCTTTGAGGAGGAGGCTGGACTATATGATTGCCAAAAGTTCCCTTCAGCCTATGTTTTTGCTTTTATTGTTTGGTCTGCAGTCCTATTTGCAGTTTTTACTTTATCATTTACTGGGGTTTTTTTTGAAAATAACAATGTGCTGAGTTCTGTGGAGTTATGTGACAATTTCACAGGGATCAAATGCAATTCTTTCTTTAGCAATATGCTTGTTTAATAGTCTTTACAGAGGAACATATTATATCTATTAAGTTCTAATTTTTAGTAACCTTGGATGTGAATGTCCGCTCCAAACTTCAGTAAGTGGAGAAACTAGATTACAGAATTGGATACACTCACTTTTGGATGATACTTTTTTTTACCTGCACTGATTACGAAGCTAAGTCCCCTTCTTCCAGAATATGTATTTTTGAAAAGAGTTAAGAGTATTTGTGGAGAGGTAAGAGCATTAGTGAACAGAAAAATTCAAGACCTGGAGCCACAAGAAGGATAGGTACGACTTGGATGTCATAATGGCAAAACCAGATTTGATTTATAGAGTTTGATGCCTATAAAGGCCAAAGGAGAAGACAAACCTGTGAAGGTGAAACATAATGTTTGTGACATCTTGGGGCAAGATACAGAAAATAGTGTCTGATTACCAGGAGAATCAAAGATTTATTTGTCACTGGAGTAGTATCTGAAGGAAAGAAGTTGCAGCCCTGTGAAGTAAAATAACTCCGATGGACAACAGAATGTTCTAGAAAATAATGATGAGCTTCTTTATATGCTAAAAATATTATCTTAATATCTAAGATAACCTTCTTATTTAGTAAGGAAGAATTTATAGTCCTTCTTCTGATTTCTCTGAGTTTAGAATTATATTTTCCCCTTGAGTGACATGGCACTGCAATTAAGAACGTTAATTTACAGCATGGCCTGGCAGAAAATACTTATCTGTAGTGCTTTTCTCAGTGGATTGGGGCCTAGCTGGCATTAAGCAAAAGGAAGCACCAGCTGCCCTGAAGGACTGAGTCTACTGCTTCACTTCTGTGTATGTTTAATATTTTCCTAATTTCCAATGCAGCTGCATTTGATAATCCTAAGCAAATGCTAGGTGTGTAGTGCAATGTGCAACCTTTCGAGGAATCTCAAAAACCATTATTATTATCTCCTCCCAGCATATGCTAAATATCATGGAGAAAATAGGTCTCTTGCAGATGGACACAGAAAACAATGAGGACATGGCATTAATCAAGATACTCTATTTTTCATTATTTGCAGTCTTTTTCAAGAAGAATAATACCATGTTATATGTTTGTCTGCTTTAAGTTTGATGGGAGTTTCATTTTTTAGTTTTAATGTTTTACATTTTCTTGATCTGGAATGTGAGACCTATTTTTGGGCAAGAAACAGCTCAGTATCAGCTTTGTGAGATTACTTCCTGTTATGATTTGCATGGACTACAGTATTTCATCTTCTCTCAAACACTACTGAATGTATCAGCTGGCACCTGATGGAATTGTAATTGAGTTCAACTGCCAGTTCTGGCCAGCTAGTACAAAATAATAAAATGTTTCTATTTCTTAGAAGCAGCAAGAATACTGTATCATTTTTGCTGTTGCAGTGTCTCCTAGAAACTCCTAATTTTAGGCTTTTTTTTTTTCTCCCTACAATATAAATCAAATTACAGTGTATTCTATCCATATAGAAATTATGGAGAAAGAAAACATGGCATATCTCTGTTGTTTATTAGTAACTACCTGTCTTTTTTTTTTTTTTAGATTTGAAGGGTTAAAGATGCAGAATTAGCATCACTGTAACATTGCTTTGCAAGTGCCTTTGATATTCCCATGTGAAATTTATGATTTCCCATATAGAACCAGGCCTACAAACACCTTGGTTGCCGCTGAGCTAGGTGGAAAAATTACAGCTCCGAGCCTACCTCAGCTGCTCTTCACCACATGCTGCCAGAAGTTATTATATCCTCTTGTTTGACTACAAAATTGTCTGTAGCCTCTCCTTAACTAGTCTCTGTCAAATAACCTGCATTTAAAACCAAAGTTTAACCTGATACTAAACGTTTTGACTGGCACCAGGACTGGCTATGCATGCAGTTAAGCTAGCGGATCTGAGGAGGCAGCAACATATGGAGAAGAAAGATGTTAATGAGCAACTGGGGCAGGTCGTGGATGGTAACTTCTCACTCAACTCACTGTCAGCCAAAAAGATGTCTAGTAACAACTGTGTAGTTTTAGAAGTGTGAAAAGATGGGTGGGAAATTAGCAAAATATGTCATAGATTTGATGATAAAAATATTTTTTCTAGACTTTCTTTTTGCTTCTTGTCTTGCTGTGATTAGCCCCAAATGCAAGTTCTCCTCCTTATAACAATATATTTTTATCTAGTGAGCAAGTGGGCAGTGATGCCTCAGTATGAGATTAATTTTTATTTTAAATGCTCAGTTTCAACTTAGAGAGTTGGAGAATGAATCCTGCTTAATGAGCAGGTTCAATAAATTAACTCCGAAGATAATGAGCCAGAAGTTTTACTGATTAATGCCTGATGCAGCGTGAGTGACGTCAAAACTATTGCATAGAGCATAACTCAGAAATAGTTTGTGAACATGTGCAGAAATCTTTCTTTGGCAATTTTTTTTTTTAATTCTTTTCTGATTACTATTTCCTAGTACCTGAAGGTCTGCATTATTGCTGTCAAAAGTCATGATTGGGCCTGCAAGTAGTGCAGTGGACATAATGTCAAGTGGATTTAAATATTTATTTTTTCTCTCCCCAAAAAACTTCTAGCCAGATATTACCCTGGAAGTTTTGAGGCATTGTTCATGGTTGTTTTCAATACTGTTGTAGTGGCAATATGGTTAAATGTTCTTTGGCATTTCTCTCAGAAATGCAGACTTACTAGGGAAGACAAAAAGGAGTATAAATCCAGGTAGATGTCTGTCTGTATGTGTCTGTGTGGTTGTCTGTGCTCATATGAAGGCTTACTTTCTGGTAAACACCCACAAAAAGTACAGGTGGAAAGATGCAGGTGCTGCAGTGTCTATATCTTACCATATTATTATATTTTTAATAATAATAAGAGCCCTTTTAAATTACATTCATATTTCATTTGGTCATCTGCTGTAGATCTGTCAAGGGGTACTAAGTTTGTATATGTAGTTCTCTAATAAGCCTAGAGTTGACAAATTCTTCAATGAAATAGTTAAGTTTGTAGCTAGATGTACCAGTCTAGTTATTACCAAAAACATTTTAAAAAGGTTATGATCTACATAGTGCACTTTTGACAGACTGTTCCACTTCCATTTATTTTGTCAGTAGTTACTGGTAAGTGATGGGAGCTGATAAAATCCTACGAGCTTTCCTGGATTAGATCAGTTTTGTGCCTTAGCTACAGAACTGCTTATTTTTTGCTCTTAGTTTACAGTTCTTCAGAACATAAATATTTTGTAGTCACTGTAATCATAGAAAGTTTAATATACAGATCAAGTTAAGTATCCTAACAGAGAGCTTTTATAAATAAAATCTCAAAGTGGTTGCTGACCGTGCTTGTTTAGTGTTACAGCCTTATTGAAAATTGTAGAGGGAAGAAGATCTAGGCATTGATCTCTACTTTCACAGATTCTTAACTTCACATAGTGTGATTAATTCCGTTCCAGTGGTGGGGCAACTTGGTCTGTAATGCTAGGCACCCAGATAAACCTGCAGAGAATCGGAATTGGGTAGCCTGCTGGCAAGTAGGTAACAAAGGCTGAAAAAGCATCTAAGACTCAGTGTTGTAGCTTCTCTCCTTACAATATATGTGACATATTTGACATAATATGAGAAGATTCAGTTGTTAGATCTATAAAAGTACCCACAAAGCATGACCAAGATAAAAGGCACATGGAATGGAAGTTCGTATTTTCTTCTCTGGTGGATGGTTCTTGGGTTGTAGGTGGTTTAGCAACTAAAACTTGTAGAAAAATATTTCTGTGAAAAGTCTTTAATTTTTTTTTTTTTTTCCCATGGAGACCTTTTTGTTGTTATATCTTTAGAAGAAAGATTTTTATTTCCTTTTCTATTATCACAGATGCTGAAGTGGCTGATTACTATTTTAATTACTTGTCTAACAAAGTAACATCTGAAGAGGAGAAATAATGCTTAAAGTAATGCCAAAGAGTGGAAAATGTAAAGATGTCAAAAATATCTTCTGGATAGGTTCAAAGTTATTTTCAAGAGTGCATAAGTGAAAGGGAAAGAAATTAGGTCTGTGAAGCCTAACTCCGAAATACAATTTGTCTGTGAAAACTGGCAGCACTTCACAGTGATAGAGTTTTGTCTGAGAAATGCAACCAATACAGCAAGAGCCTAAAGCAAGTCAGCTGGCTCTAGTTCAGATTTGAATAGATTTTGAATAGGTTAAGTATTTTTTTTACAAGCGCATTTTTTATAGTTACTTCTAACATAACTATGGGTTTTATGGGTTTTGCTTTGTTTTGTTTTTATTTAAAAAGCAAAAACAAACAAAAAAGAAACTGGATTTGCTGAGTATGTTTCCCTGGCCCAGGATTGCAGGTTACCACAAGTGGGGATTTCTAGCACCTCTTCAGAGTTTTTAAAGGTAAAAGGCTTTATGTAAACTGGCTTCAGAGCTTGTATGAAAACATTAGCAGAGGAAAAAAAAGAATCTTCCAGTGATCATTAAGAGGATGCTTACATATGTGCAAAACACTCAACAACAATACAGGATTATTCAGGACATAGAAAGAGGTTTTTACATTTCTGTGGAAGCTTTGAATGCTTAAGCCAATACTAAATTCCTTAATTTTTTTTTTTTTTTGTCAAAGTGGACAAGAAGGAGGAGTGTAACTTGTTATACTAGGACTTAGGTCGTACAGGGTGCATCTTGATATTCCTGGGATGCAGGATATTTTCAAGAAAAATGAATGTCCTGAGTAAGGTTAGCAGTGAAGGAAATGCAGACCACCCAAATTCCTGAAATCTGATGCTGTGTGAGGAGCAAAAAAAAAATAGAAGTATGTCTCAAAATCTGAAAGTGACTAATAACTTAGAAAATAATTACTGTCTAAGTCATTAATCTAATATGTATTCTATTGTTACAGTAGCAGCAACTAAGTAATCAGAGAAATAAAAGGAGGAAAATGAACCTCAGTGTAACTCTTACCACTGCAAAAAAGTGATTTAATACCTAGAAGAATTATTTTTAAACTTTAAACTTAGCAATTATCTCAGGATTTGACTGCAGTATATATCTATTTTTGGTTTATTTGTTTATGTGTAGTTTTAATCATAACTCCAAAAATAATCTATATTGTAGGGAATAAACTTTTGGCATGACATTGTACCATTTCAGTTAAAATTTCAGAGTAGACCTTAGGATCTGCTATGCAAAGCTTTACCAGAAGAAAAACCAATGCAACTCTGTGAAACACTTGTGGGTTTTTTTAAAAAAATACACCCCCCCCCCAAACAGAACCAAAATCACCTCTTGATGGTTTCAGAACAAAAATTTAATGGAATTAATATTTTATATTAATAATAAATGATCTGATTACATATTTAGCTATTACAAAGATAATTCAATTACAAATCTTCTCTTTTGTTGTGCTGGTTAGTCAAAGACCAATGCACAGTTACAAATGTTGTAGAGAGAGTCTAGGACTGGGAGATTTAGTCCAGCTCTGTGATTTATTTATTTTTTTTTAAACATCTTCAAGTTATATTTTCCAGTAATTAGCATCTACTACTGGTTTTAAGATTTACAAAATTTATCATTAAGGTAATAAATAAGGGTCATTTTGATTTTAACCTAGATAGAAATCTCTAATTCTAGGTGTTTCTAAATAAGGGATTTCACCTAATATTATAGAATGCAATGTCTTGATTTGCAAGTCACAGTGTATTTTATTTCATAGGTATATAGTCAAATAGATCTTAGCTGATGGTTTAATAAGGTTCAATGAATTATGTTGGCTGTGGACATTCTTATTGATTATCTCCATTTTATGAAAGGAAGGAAACTACTGATGGGGAAAACTGTAGTTCAGATGAGCCTGAGTGATAGGCAGCAGACACCTAGCACAGCACTCTCAGCTGTTGGTGTCATGCTGCTGTGATGCAATTCAGTAGCATGTCAACACTTCTGTAATCTTATGCAGTGTTTGTTCATTGTATGGATTTACTCTGTCATTTAACTGAACAGAAAATGGAAAGAAAAGCAGTCAACATTTATATAATAAAGTTACTCATGTTTGATACCTACTACTGTGAATTGCCATGGTTTATGATGTTTCCTTCCACTTTGCTTGAATGTAAGTCATAAATACAATTCTTTTTGATTACATACTGTACAGCCAAAGAAAGACATTTAAAATTGCACCTTGCCCTAATTTTTGAAGAGCAAGAAGCATTTTATATCATGAGTTTATTTAGTAGTTGACTTTTGTAAAGGATGTCTATATGTCTGTATGTAAATACAATGTGTTGCCTTTTCACCACTTATCTGATTTACTAGTACATTGTTGCCTAACCTGTAAAACACACATGGAATTCACAGCTGACTGCATCTTCTCAAAAGTGCAATGATGTGTTCATATATCTAAAACTTGTGCTTTTTAGAAATTGTAAATAATATATTTTTGGTTTTAGATTTCATGTGTACTTGAACTGCTAGATGTTTTTACATTTTTAGTTCATCTTACTGTAAAAAAAAAAAATGTATAAATGAAGACTTGAATTTTGTGCTTTTAGGCCAATTTGTCCAAAATTATGCAGTCACATATTTAACATTCAAAGTAATCTTTGTTTACCACTATACATTTATTTTTATGTTTTGGCTTCTAAAGCTCATTTTAGTATGCCTTAAATCTTTTGGTTTTTTAGTACAATTTGTATTCTCCTGATTGCCTAATTATCTTACATGTTGTCAGCAAGGTCTTTTACTGATTAGGATGGCAGACCTGTAAAGTGCATGGATTTTCTTAGCTTCATTGATTGCTGGTGCTGAAGAAGTCTAGCCTGTGTATATACAATATATTGTCCATATATATAAAGCATATCTTTTTTTTTGACGAATACCATATGGAAAGGTGTTGACATTCCATGTCATCCTTTTTCTGTTTTTTTTTTTTCCATAAAATGGTGTCAGAGAGATAGTGTTTCTGTACATGTAAAAGGACAGAAAATAAACACATAACTTGTACTACTCCAATAATTCAGCAGTGTCAATTTGTGCAAGCATGCCTATGAGTGGTTACTTAAGAAAGCTGTCTAGTTTACTTGATTAATTTTTTCCCCCCAAGAGGAAAAACTGGTCAGCTTTGAAGTAGCTTTGTAATAAAAATGCAGCAAGGTAAAGCCTTTATTGTAGATTCACATGCTTAAAAATGTTAGTCATGGCAATGGTGTGGAATTTTCTTGTCCCTCCTGCTTAGTAAAACTGTAATTGAGAATGAGTATGTTCATGATCAGAAATGTCTGGGATGTGTGGATTTATCCAGTTCAACAGGATAAAATTTGCATGGAATCTTGAATCAACTTCTGAACCTCTTTGCTGGTCTTGCTTGTTAGAGTAATAAGAGAGAGTGTTAGCTTATGTCAACAACTGCATGGAATTTCATGTGTAGAAATATTGATGCTAAAATTAATGTTTGTTTAGTCATAAAAAAATCTCAGACATATCCAGACACAATTCTCACGATCTTCATTGCTCTTCACTTCATGTGATACATTGTCTTCTTTTGTTGTATCACTTACCCTTACTGACTGAACTATAAATCAAACTTTATATTCACCTGATAAAAATGCAATCAAGGTCTTCCTCTAGAGAAGCAGGAGAAGACCTGCAAGTGTGAACCTGAAATCTAGGAGCAGGGATAATATACAAGGAGAATTTGTAAGTCAGACTCTCAAATGTGCAGATTCCTTGAGAGTTTCATTTTCCTCAGCAACGTTACTCCTCTGAAGAGTCATGCTGATTAGAATCATAGAATGATTATTCCTTTCCTGTTAGGCTGGGATAGCATACATTGGTTTCAGTGCAACTGCTCCATAATGTCTAATAGGCTAATTATACCAAAGGCGCAAGCTAATTAAGTACCTAGAGCTCACTGAGAGGAGCTGTTGTTCGTGTTTTCTTTGTCTGTGTACAGTTAAGTATTGTGCAGAAATACACTTCTGAAACCTTATCTGTGAAGCTTGAAAGAGTTCTGACATGTGCCAACAAACCTCAGAGAAATCTCACCTGGATTCTGATAACACTGAAGAAATTTTAAGATTTTATTTTCTCTTTTACTGTCTTGCATCCTAAACATTGGATCATTATTGCTTAGAGCTCTGTAGAGCTGTGGTATGGAAAGAAAAAATCTCAGATACTGTGTAAAAGCTTGCATTCATGCACTCTTGCATCTGTACTCTCAGAGGTAGATGCTAAACTGACCAAAGTATTAACATTTGTTTAGACCTTTTACTTTATGGCCATTAACATTATCTTTCATATATTATTTGCATTATGATACCACCTACAGGCCATTGTTATGTTAATGCATGGGGCTGGATATTGCACCGTTAGAATTAAAACTAAAAAGTCTTTGTTGAAATTTTTCTCTCTCATAGTTCTTTACAGTCTATTATTACAGCATTTGCTATTTAAATATAATTACTTGTGTGGTGGTGTGTGTGTGCCTACCTATAAATACCTCTATGCATATTTGGTAGAAGGCCTTTTAAAAATTACAGTCAGAGAATCATGTGGTTGGAAAGAACCTCTTGAGATCACTAGTCTGACCCCACTGCTTAAGCATGGTCAGCTGCAGCAGGTTGCCCAGAGTCATATCCAGTTGGATGCTGAATATTTCCACAGATGAAGACATTACAAACTAACTGGGCAACCTGAATACCCACAGCAAAGATGTATTTTCTTCTGCTTGTTTGGAATTTCGTTTTTCAGTTTGTGTCTGTTGCCTCTTGTCCTGTCATTGGTCACCACTGAGTCTGGTTCCCTATTATTTGTTCTCTCCCTTCAGGTGTTTATATACATTGATAAGATCCCCCCTGAGTCTGCTCTTCTCCAGGTTGAACAGTTCCAGCTCCCTCAGACTTTCCTCGTAGGAGAGATACTCTTGTTCCTTAATCATCTTTGTGGCCCTTTGTTGGACTCTCTCCAGTATGTCCATGCCTCTTTTGTACTGGAGAGCCCAGAACTGGACCCAGAATTCCCAGTATGGCCTCACCAGTGCTGAGTCGAGGGGAAGGATCACCTCCCTCAGCACTGCTGGCAACACAGTGACATAGCACTGACAGGGATGTGACATTATGGGGTTTTATCTTTCCTTTTCCAGTAGGGCTACTTTAAACATTACAAAGCTGGAAATGTCTGCACACAGATGTCACCATGTTTTCAAAACCGAGAATTCAGTATTTAGGAATTTGAACTCAACCAGTTCAGTTTTTCATTCTGTGGAGCCCATCACTCAGTAAATATTCTTTAATGGCTTTAAGAAAAAATATAATTTCTTTTAGAAAGCTTTGAAAGACACTGCTTAGAATGAATTCCTACAAAATTGCTTGCAGAATTTTGTAATCTGCGTGATTTTGTAGCTAATTTGATCTCATACTCTCTTAGTATTGAAACTAATGAATGGCTTATGGTGTCACTATTCCTAAACTGCCACACTACTGCTAATAAGATCTGAAAACTTGCAGCATATCCTTTGTAAAATGACTTACGGAAAGTCATGCAGTGGCTTCTTGATATTTTAATTTATGTGTGCTACATTGCATCATTTGTTAGCTTTTCTTTTGCAATGAAGATAAAATGCAATCTAAAACTTAAAATTTGGTTAGTTTCCTCTTGTGGATGCTTGCATTTGATTTTGATATTATTGTCCTAATTCCAGCACACAGCTAAAAAGAGTAAAAATTCTAATTATTCTGAGTTTGAAACAAAATTTATAAGTGAGAACAAATCACCAGCAAAGCTCATGTGGATAACAAATGATTCCTGATGGAATCAGGAGTAACAGAAAATAAAACATCTGTCAGAGTGATACATAAGAAGTCCATTTTTATCATGGCGGTGAAGAAGAGATTCAAACTGGAGAATGAATGAAGTAATGATTCAAACTGGAGAAACTGTGAGCATGAAGTATGACATCAGAGAAAGTTCTGAGAGACTTATTTGGAAATTTGGCAAATAGATAATGGATGTTGGACCTATACAGATACCAAGGTGAAAGTTGAATGTAGTGCTGCTCAATGGAAGAAAAAGACTAGTGAGGAGTGAAATTTTAAGTTAAAAGAAAGGAAAAGGCTACCTTTCTCTGACCTAGCAAGGGTTGGGAGTGTGAGAGAAGTGTCCTCTGAAAGGGATGGCTGCTTCAGACGGATTTTACAGGTCTTTGTAACACTCAGAAGGGAGGATTAGCTGTGATGACAACGCAAAATTATTTGTATTTTTGATTTTAGTTAATAGAAAATGTTTCCTCATTTGTTGCTTCTGGTCAGGGATGGTACAGGTATAACATTTGAGGGACAGGCTTAAAAGATATTAGAATCATGGAGTCATTTACGTTGAAAAAGACCTTTAAGATCATCCAGTCCAACTATAAACTACCACTAAACTATGTTCCTTAAGTGCCACATCTGCATATCTTTTAAATAGCTCCAGGATTGATGACTCAACCTGGGCAGCCTGTTCCAGTGCTTGACAACCCTTTTAGTGAAGAAATTTTTCCTAATATCCAATCTAAACCTCCTCTGGTGGAACTTGCGGCCATTTCCTCTTGTCTTATCCCTTGTTAACTGGGAAAAGAGACTGGTGAGTTATGAAAAGATACTGAGTTTGTATTAGACTATACGTGGCTGCTATACTACTACCGAGGAGCAGATAGCTGAGTATATCTTAATGAAAACAATTAATACCTTTTCAAATTTGCTTTTCTCCATTCACTCTGTCCATTACGTTTAGGAAAAGGATTTTGCATTGAGTCCTGTGAATCATCAGATCTGGGAAGGAAGTGATTTGCAAAAGTTTTTTCACATGAAATATCCTGTTATTTGTCACACAGACTGGAGGGTTGGTTTTTTTTTTTTTTGGCTGAGAAGCTTGTGATCGTGACAAATACTGTTATATGAAAAGAGATGCAGACAGGCTCTCTGGTAGATGAGGTTTGCAAATGATGTCCATTTTCATAGTTGGAAAATGAAAGAGTAAACTTGAAATCATTTACAGTGTGAGGAGTAGCCTATTTATTAAGAGAACTCTGCAGTAGTTGCTATTTCTGCAAGTTTTTTTAGATATGCCTCCATACAGAGTTTATTCTGAAGAACATTATCTCACTGAGAGCAGATAGAAAATATGGTTGAAGTGACATTTGAAAGGGAAAGGTTTAACCTCCTTTCCAAATGCTAATTAAAACCGATATTCCTGACAAATAGTGCTACCTGAACTCCTACAGAATCTGGGGATTCAGGATATCATTATGTTGAGAAATTTTAAAGACTAGGCATATCCCGACACCTTTAAAAATATTTTATTTTATACCACTGCTTTCTCATTTTTCATAGCTCATAAAAATATTATTGGACTAAAAGAGTTTGTGAAAAGGCTATATTGTAGTTATGCACCTGAACTGCTGGACTATGACTGATGAACCATATAGTATTGGTTGCTTTTCTTCCTCTTTTTGTTTCTCTATAAATGCTAATTTATGTCAGGCATACCAAGTTACTCAATTGTACAGATCTATATATGTTTGAATTATGAGGAGCATCTTACATACTTGAAATCCTATATTCCTTCATAACTTTAAAATAATTCCATTTATGTTATTGTGTTTTGTCTCTCGGTATAAAAAGGTGCTGTCAGTAATATGGTGCCATGTGTGTACAATATGTTTCTCTATGTTACCCCCAAGAAATAGGAAAATGGTAATCCCTTTACACTATGATCTTACATTTGTCCTGAGAATTAAAGAACAATAGAGTTTGTCTTAGTGTATTATGATGAATTTTTTGTGAGTCCTCACTGTGGAAGGAGACAACATTATTCAACCAGTCAAATTGCCTGGAATGGATTAACTTCTAGTATCTACTGGATAATTGTAACTTAAAATAGTGTGTACTGTGTGCTCACATAGCTGTATAAAATTTATGGGCTCTGTACTGGCTAATGAACAAAGTGAAGCAGATAATAGTATCAATTATTTTACGCTTTTGCAGTATTGAAATACAATTTAAGATAGTGTTTCTTCTACCGTTGGAAGCTGTTTCTTGGCAAGGACTTTAATATATATTTCCTAGGTATCCCAGTTCCAAATGTCGCTTCTTAGAAGCAGCTTGTGCATGATAAAGATTATGATCAGATCTTTTACTGCATAGGTAACAGACTGTTTCAGGTACTAGTCGTCCTTGATCTTCATTGAGTATTGGTGTGTTTAGTGATACTCTAATCACTTTCCGCATATAGTATTCAGCTGTACACAGGAGAATGTTTTGTCAGTAAAGGGAATGAATCCAAAAGACCTGATCTTAATTCTGGTTCAGGCAGAGATTATGGATATCTCATTTGCAGTAATTTTTTTTCTGTAAAAATCTTATATCAATGTTTGGTTGGTACCTGAGGTGAGATAAATTCATAGTTAGATTCCTTTTATGGCCTTTATTTTGAGCTTCTTCCATAACCAGGAGACAACACACCTTGTGTGTTAGCAGTGGTTTTATTTCTTGAAGCTCTTGCATGTTTTAAGAAGAATTATCTCCTTACGCCAATAAAAAGTATTTTTAACTAAAATACAGATTATATCTCTTGCATCTTCTTAGTGTCATTGTATGTATATTTCTAGTATCTTTTTAGAAAGAGTTGATGCATCCTCAGGTTGAATGTGAACACATTGCTGCTTAGAATAAACAGACACAAAATCATTGACATATTCTACACAGTGGAAACTCTGAGTGGAGACTGCCAATATATTTATTCAGAAATCTAACTCTGTGTTTGTGTTTGAACAGTGAAGGAATTGCATAGATTTTCTTTCATTAAGTTCCAAAATAGAAAAAGTCATCTCATGTGTAGATGCTTCTTTTCTAGGTTGTAACCAGGAGGATACTTTTCTCATGTTTTAGATTTAATATTCTTAAGTTGAATTGCGTGTTCAGCATTCATACTGTATGTGCTGTATTCTGAATTCCATCCCAATTAGATAAATCTCAAATTTTAGACAGAGTGAAGACAATCTGGGATGTATATTTAAATATCTTTTACATTAGTACACTGCTGCAGCATGTAAAGGAAAAAGAACTCAATCTAATAATACATACTGTCTGTGCATGTATGTGTATCTGTTATCATGCCCTCCTCCACTGCTAACAACTTTTTAAACCATTGGCCAGCTCTTGCCAAATTCCACAGATGGTTAGAAGCCTCAAAGATGTAAAGTTTCCTATAAATTTTACAAAAATAAGTACTGTTTCTATGGGGAAAGACTGCTGTGTGATAACACCTTCTACTAAATATCCCTCAATCAGGAAACTAGTTGAGATTTTTTTTTTTTTTTTTAATGATATAGCTATGTATTTCAGAGCTTGTGGCATAATGAAGTATGTTTCTTTCTAGGGCTGTTGCAAAAGAAGGCATTAGTTGTATCACAAAGGGACAATCTTCAAAGTTCAAATGAGTTGCAATTAAAAGGACTTCAATTGATGCATTTTTATGATTTCTACTGTAAATATATAACTGGATAAAAATCCTGTATTCTAGTTAATAATTCCATTTTTCCTAACATCCTAATATACCAGTGGAAAATTGTGCAAGGAAATTTTTTCTGATTCATTACTGGACTGGATGCTATTCAGTATTATACCAGAGGGTCTCACCAAAATGGTGACATTATTACCCAATTATGCTAGTATATCTGAAAGGAGATTTTATTATTTGCTTTTATTAGACTTTACTAAAACTTCTGGTGAATTATTCTGATAAATTGGTTGCTCTCTTACAGTATGCTTATATAGAGAAATAGCTGAAACTGCTGTGTAGCAACTTAAAAATGCAATTTGCAAAGCAGGATTAAAAAATATCGTCAAGAAACCTAAGTAAAATCCAAATCTGAATAAAATACTGATAACTGAAAAACTCTAGATATCTAAAGTATTTCAAATCCCACAATATAAAAACACAGTAAGAACATATACTTTAATTGCAGCAAAAAAAAAATCTCAAAATTGAGCAAGAGTAGAATTGTTTTAGTCCTTGACGATAAGTTGAAGGGAGTGATACTCAGGAATGTGAGTATAGAAGAAAGAAACTGTCAGAAGGATAACAATTTAGGACTGTTAAAATAAGAATTTTAGAAGCTTACAGATAATAATGTTAGGAAACCAAAATTTTCATCATGTGAAACAGCAGTTTACTGTCAAATATATATTTATAACACATTCTTTTCAGAGGTATTGCTTAAACAATTTCACTGTTTTTCTTCTTAGATACAAAAAAAAAAAAGGTGATGCTTCTGCGAGTGTTGTTTAGTATGGTGAACTATAAATATTCTGTCTTTATATAGGCAGGAGTCACTTCACAATGTCTTGGTAACATGCATAACACAGCACTACCACCAAAACGCACTAATGAAAGACTTTGTCTGATAGTCACTTATTAAAGACAATATGTGGGTGACCTAAAACTTAAAGGTAGTTTGTTCAACACTGGAGTGAAAAATGGTGTTTGAGCAGAAGATGGAGGATTGTGCACGCTAGAGAACTGTGGTTTACAGTCTGGCTTCCAAGTAAAGAAAGACTCAGTTACCAGAATCAAGCTCTGACAACAAACTCGTTCTGGACATAGGATGAAAAATGAAGAGATTTTGTGTATGTATGTTAGGGAGTGGATTTATATATATTTTTAATGCCTGAACACAAGTATTGGTGAAAATAGAAGAAATCCTGACTCAAAGAGCTGAAATTTTGTCCTATAAAGGACAATTATTAGGATTATTTCAGTGAATAAATATTTGCAAGACAATAATTAGAATTTGTGCTTACAGTGAAGAATATCAGACCTTGAAAAACTTTGAAGTTTTCAAAAGACAATTTAAAGTGATAAAACTCTTGCTGCTTGTCTTTTGAAAACATGACTTAAGGACCTAGATCATCTAGACACTGTTAAAAAACCTTCCACCACTCACGTCATGCCATTTCATTTACATGACCTAACCAAGATTAACACTGGGGTTTTTTTCTTTGTCTTTCTCTCTAGTGGAGGAGTTTGAAAGTTTCCCATTTAATGTAAACTTTCACAACTATTTGTTAATTCTGTACTTAAGTTACATAACCAGGAAACCCTCTATCATGAAAATATAAACTTTTAAGTGAATGACCCATTGGTGATGATTCTGCTGTAACCACTTTCAATAAGCTAGTACTTGCTGTAAGCCAGAAGGTGAGCATGATGCTTATTCTGTATGTAAGTACCTGAAAACTTTTCCATTTTGGAAACTGTACTCGACAACAATTACTTCTTTCTTCAGTCATAAGTGGTTTGTGTTTTCAAGGGAACAGAAACTTTGAATAAAAATTGTCCTTGTGACCATATATTTTACTTCTGCATTTTGGGAGTTGTTTTTCATTAGAATGTTAATAGAGTATCTTCAACTAGACCTCTGCAAAATGATATAATTTCAGTCTCAATGGAAATGGAACAGTTGTCTGCTTTCTTTTCTGACCCTGAACTGTATGTGTTGGTAAGTAAACAATTTAAATTCTATAAATCATCTGGCAAAACATTCTAGCATCTGAGAACATTGCTTCAACAGCTATTGTTGGATGATCCATTCTAACCAAAGTTATCAACCTCGGTTATTCAGGAGATTTACATAAAAAATAAGATTATTTTTGCAGCCAACTGCATAAGAGATGCCTTTGACAGATCAGCTGCACTCTTATCACCATTGTAAATCAGCAAATGAATAAAGCGATAATGAACTGTATATTTATCAAGGAGCCACTGTAATAGTGTTGATTTCAATACCTTGTTTAGCAGATGAACTGATTTTTCTCCGTTCCCTCTGGAGTGCAATTTATATAAACCAGTAAGCTTCTTTGCAGACACCCTGCTGAATGCACGGCTTGTATATATTTCAGTATTGTGATGTTTCTTAATACCTCAAATGGCAACAAATTATGCATCTCAACACTGAAATATTTTGTTTTGCCAGACTTCAGATAACAAATCTACTGCTTTATAAATAGATGGATGCAACTTGAACAAACACAGATAAAAGGTAATATACTTTTTGAGATTTAATTCGACCTGCTGTGTTCCATATACCATCTGAGTGCCTAAACAAAAGAAAAATTACAAACTTTTATTTTCAACCCTGGATTGTAGAATGGGCTTAAAATATATTAAAAGCTAAAAACCTCTTTTTTTTTTTTTTCAGCCTACATTTTGGGTATGCTATTTGCCATCATTTAAAGAATATGTATTTCTTAATAACCTCTTTAACCTTCTTTGCACACCTACTATTTGGTATGAAAAAGCTTCTATTTGTGAAATATGAAAGTAGTTTTGTATTTCTCTGTAATGGAAAGTTATTGCTGCATGAAAATGTCTTGCTTGCTACTCATGAAATAATACCTTTTTCAAAAGCATTTAGTAAAAATGTACCTGGAAAAAAAAAAAAAACAAGCTCAACCTAAGGTCTTGATACTATGGGATTTTATCAACTACTTGATGCATTTTAGAAAAGTATAAGTTTTTGAAGCCATTATAGTTCACAGAATCAGAATATCCTGAGTTGGAAAGGACCCATGAGGATCATAGAGTCCAGCTTCTGATTCCACCCAGGGCAACCTAAAAGTTAAACCATGTATCTAAGAGCTTTGTCCAAATGCTTCTTGAACACCGACAGGCCTGATGCCATGACTGCTTCCCTGAGGAGGTTGTTCCAGTGCTTGATCACTCTCTCAGTGCAGAACTTTTTCCTAATATCTAGTCTGAACTTCCCCTGATGCAACTTCAAGCCATTCCCTCACCTCCTGTCACCTGACACCAGACAGAAGAGATCAGCACCTCCCTCTCTGTTCCCTCTCACAAGGAAGTTGTAGGCAGCAAAGAGGGCAACTCCTCAGTCTCCTCTTCTCTAAGCTGAACAAACCTAGTATCCTCATCTGCTCCTCATAAATCATGACCTCTAGGCCTTTCAACATCTTTGTTGCCCTCCTTTGGACACATTATAATATTTTTGTATCCTTCTTACATTGTGGAACCCAAAACTGCACACAGTACTTGAAGTGAGGCTATACTAATGCTGGGCAGAGTGGGACAATCACTGCTTTCAGCTGGTTAGCTATACTGTGTTTAATGCACCCCAGGATACTGTTGGCCTTTTTTGGCTTCCAGTGCACATTGTTGACTCATTGATCTTACAATCAACCAAAACTCCCAGATCCCTTGCTCAAACATTGTGCAAGAAGAGTATTTTTTTTTTTTTTTTTCAGAATATAAACAGATAATTTTTTCAGCTTTTTCTGTTAGCAAAATGGTTGGATAAAGACACTGTATTTCATAACTTTCACCTATTGCCTGTTGTTAATGCTACTCATTATGCATTAAGAGCTTACTATACTGTACAAGATGGAATAGGCTCTGCAATTGGGATCATCTGCTACAGAGGGAACAATGAGTTTTATGTGAAAAGCGTTGGGCAGAATATACTCATTTTCTATCAGACTTACGTTAGTAACTTGGTTTTCCACAGGTTTATTTGTTCAGCAAATCGCTGTATTGCTCCACATTTTTCTTCTTGCTAAAGAAGTAGCAACAGCAGTAGGTTCAAATCCATTTTTAAGCCTTTTATTATTACTTTGATATACAAATACTGAGCTGATAGCTGTGTAACTCTGTTGCTGCCCATATAGTTATAGATTTTTGCTGGTTGTGGTTCTGTTTCCTGAAGAGTTGATTTAAATTAAATAGCCTTGACAAACATGATACAAGTATCTGGAGAATATAAGATAAACAGAATTCTTGGTAGCATGTACATTACAACTGAAATCTTCAATCTGCCTCAGTAAAGTACGATTGACTTATTAAGCTTGCACCAGAGCACACTGCTCTGCTCTAAAAGGAGCACCTGCCCTTCTTTTGCTATATGGAGCAAGTAATTTATCCATCTCAGATAATAATTCAGCTTATTTTCTCTGCTGTTCTCTGTGTATTTACTTGCTGATATACTGAGTGGAAATGGAAGCATGCAGTTTTTCACTTCATATTCTTTTTAGCTTACTTGATGAGGGGAAAGATGCTCTAATAAGCTGAGTGCCTATGAATTTCATATTCACTTCTCTAATCCAAAGGGTACTCTGGGGTTGTGAAGTTGGAGACCACACAAATAAATAAGATAACATTTATTCTGCAATAGAAGGGGTTTAAACTCAGTAGCCAGATCATTCACTCTTGACTTCAGCTCCTAGGGCAGTAAGAGCACTGCAGAGAAAAGGGGCAGATTTCTGAATTGACCGGGCCTTATTAGTAGGCCTGAGCCAGAGTCAACCCATGGATGACCCATGTTGCATTGCTATGTTCAGCAGGATTGTGTTATTTTAATTATAACTTCTTCAGTATACACTGAGAAAGTACATAATAAAAATAAGTAACACCTCCTTATCCTTGTGTTGTTTTAATTGTAACTTCTTCAGTATACACAGAGTATGAGAAAATACATCATAAGAATGGATAACAGCTCTTTGGCCTTGTGTATGAAAAAAACACAAGATATGCAAGAGAGAAGCATTACATCACAGCAACTCCTTTGTTTCCTCTTTTGAGCTCTGGCCAAGGCCTAGAGGGTGGGCCAACGGGGTAACTGAAACCAGGTAGTTCCGCATTTTAGAATAATGAAAGAAAGTTGTTTATTTAGCACTATAAAAGGCTGGAGCCTCTTGCAGCAACTTGGGACAACTCACCTATGAGTGGATGCACAGGACCTCCCAGTTGCCGGGACAGGCTCTCCAAATCCTCACTGCAACCAGGGGTCCCCAGAGACTGTGGATCTGGACAATGGTAGCATATTAATAGGGCAATTGGTGATGTATCTTTCTTATTCACTATTCTTATTTTTATGTAGTAATGATTAGATGCATTACCTTTAAATGCTATTGTTGTTAATCTGTTGATAATCACTACTAATCCTGTCTTACCTTCTCTATTTGAATAAATCAGGTGAAACTTAAGTTTCTAGAGTATTTTGATATTTGAACCTTTTGTGGTGATCCTGCTTTGGGGTAAAACAACTCAGAGTTGTCCTGTGTAGGAATGGTCCCCAATTAATCACAGAAACTCATTAAAAAATCCAAAGCAGGATAATGAGAGAGAGAACAAAAAAAACCCCTTCCCCCACCTCTCCTTCCTCCTGGGCTTAACTTCATTTAAAATTATCTCTACCTCCTTCCCTCTTCATGAGCAGCACAGAGGGGAATAGGGAAGGGGTATGTGGTCAGTTCATCACATGTTATTTTCCACCACTCCTTCCTCCTTGGGGGAAGAACTCCTCACATTCCTCCCCTGCTCCAGTGTGGAGTCCCTCCAGTGTGAGCTACACTCCTTCATGATCTGCTCCAGTCTGTGGTCATTTTTTACAGGGTGCTATCCCTCAGGAACAGGCTGCCTCAGCATGGACCCTCCATGGGCCACAGCCTTCTTTGGGCATCGGCCTGCTCCAACGTGGGCTGCACGTGGATCTCTGCTCCTCCGTGGGCTTCCATGGGCTGCAGGGGGACAACCTGCCTCACCATGGTCTTCACCACGGGCTACAGGGGAATCTTGCAAGGAGTGACTTCATTCCTCCCACTCCTTCTTCACTGACTTTGGCATCTGCAGCCGTTCTTCTCACAGGAAATTCTTCACAATCGGCTCAGGTAGACACCTCTCAGGTTCTCTTCACATCTCCTCTCTTCACTTCTGGCAGCTGGGCTGGGCTGAATCAAGCCCAGATGGCCGCCAGGCAGGAGGCCAGAGGGAGAGTGCCACAAAGTTCATAAAGCTCTTGCCTCCCCTTCTCTGACTGTGCTTCAGCTTCTTCACTCCTTCTTTTTTTTTTTTTTTTTTTTCTTTTTTCGCTTCGTAAATACGTTATCACATAGGCATTATCACTGTAACCAATTGGCTCAGCCTTGACTAGTGGCAAGTCCACCCTCAACCTGGCCAAGTCCACCAGACAAAGGAGAAGCTTCCACCAGACAAAGGAGAAGCTTCCAGCAGCTTCTCAGAGAAGCTGCCACTG
Source organism: Tetrax tetrax (assembly GCA_009806455.1). Taxonomy (NCBI): domain Eukaryota; kingdom Metazoa; phylum Chordata; class Aves; order Otidiformes; family Otididae; genus Tetrax; species Tetrax tetrax. The sequence goes on from WHYT01015790.1 coordinate 78,093, forward strand.
TAATCCCCCCAACTACGCAAAACCAGGACATATACATATAAGCTTTTTCTGTCAGTTGGTTGCTGTAACCATCTGAAAGAAAAATAGCTTGCAGAATGACCATGATAACCAATTTTCTTATTAAAGTAGAAAAAAGAAAACAGAAAGGACTAAGGAATGAGCCTTCCACTTAATTTCCATAGCAACCAATAAAAACAAATGTTTGAGTGCAGTATGTCATCTTCAAGATAGGCAATTGCAGTTCATGAGGTTTAATTTGAAAGAAAGGTCAAATTCAATACTTTCCATTTAGAAAAAAAAAAGTGAGAGAAATCCTGGTATTCTTAATGCTAGTTATGAACACCTTGTCCTATACAATGAATAAATATTAAAATATTTATAATATCACGGTTATGTTCCAAAATAGATACTTTTTGTTAATTTCCAGAACACTTCTTGTAGTACTATCAGCCTTGTAGAAAGAGAAAATTATTCCCGCTTGTATGAGAAGTTATTGTTTTTGATTCTGAAGGTGAGAGAAAAGAAGATTAAAGTAAGAGTTTATGATATTGGTCCTAGATTACATGAATCATAGTACCAAACATTACAAAACTAGAATAATGAAGTACGAGGAGTGGTTTAGATACATTTTTAAGATCATCATCTACTCTGCCTGAGTATGTGACACTTCTACCAAGTTTTGAAAAGCCTCTGTCATCAATTTACTGGTGTTCTACTGAAAGACAGAGTAGTCAAGTTAACAGTAAGGCAAAAATAGAATCTTCAGAATGTATCTTATAGTGACAGTGGAAACTTTTAATTGAAGGATATATATTGGGAAGGTGTTTTTTTTTTTTTTTTTTTTTTTTAATGTTATATATCACACCTACTCATAAATACGAAGGGATAGCTTTTAGTTATCAGCTTACCACATTCTTTCAGGCTTTTATCAGCACTACTTATCCACAGAGTCTTCAGCAAATACCCAACAGCTCATGTCCTTTAGAATTCCCAAAGGTTTGCTGTTTGTTTTTTTCTTATTCATATATTTGTTTGGGAAGAGTTATTCTAGCATCTAGCTTTGCACTTCTTCTCAAGTTTAGATAAAGTTATAGTTTGGGGTATCCACTAAGTACTGTAAGTGAACTCTTGATAGTGTAACACATTTTTGTCCATAGCTGATTTGATTGTTTATTATGACTTTTAGTATATCATAGGAACTGCAAGGTTTTGTACAAACATGTTTTCTTTCAGATGAGAATGAGTGAGTGGGAAAAGAGGTGTAATACCATGTATAATTATTATTTTAGAAAATGTGAAATGTATCATAGTAGTAAAATTAATCTACCTCCTCAATGAATGCACTAAAGAACCTATTCTATTTTGGGAAGTGTTTTTTTTCTGCAATTACCTGAGTACTTTGAACAAATGGCTTGTTCTTTTCTGCACCCTGTGCCTAAAATAATTCACCATGAAACTGACATGCTTTATCTTCAGAGCCATCGCAGAATATTATAATTCCATTCCTATAACATTGTGGGAGTTAATGCATTCGTTTAGGCTGAGCTGGAGCTATACCTTGTGCCAGATCACATATTTCATGATGCCAGCCAAGAAGATAATTTAGTAGGCTGATTTTTGCATACTAAAAATCAGTCTGAGAACATTTTCACTCCTTTAAGTATTCAACACATGCCTAGTCATTAGTTATGAAGATATAAAACGGATACCTTAAGCTCCTGGCATTTATTCAGTTCAGAAATTCATTTTGGAGCACTGAGCAGTGTGGGTCCTGGTAGGGGGCTCTGATTACTGTCAAAATCCCAAGCTATAGCAGAGGTGCTTAACATTAATGTTAGAGTCACACATAGAAAAACAGGTGTTTTCTTATTACCCGAAATAAAAATACTGTAAACTGAAAACTATAGATGCATAAAATTTCTGCAATTTTATCTCTTAGCAGAACAGTAATATAATTAGTAGCATTCTTAGAATGTTACATCTCAGTTTTGATATGAAATAACATTTGAACATGATTTCTTTCTCTAAGTTTGTATATATCAGTATAATGTTTGCCTCACAAGCACCTAAGTAGGTAAATTGTCTTTTGTTTTCTTTTGATTATTTGTCTCTTAATAATGAAATCTTTACTTTACAGCAATAACTTTTTTCTAGAATGAAATATACATTTTCCACCTTGTATTCATATATTGCCTTTGTTCCCTTCTCTGACATTCAGTAATCTAACAGAATGTAACTATTTATTTTGAAAAATAATGCACCTTCTCATGCATTACTGAATAAGTGAATATAACCTTATTGCTAGTCTGTGACAAAAGTACTGTTAGGTATTATAAGACTCAAATAAGGAAGAGTTTTGCCAGTGTAAGAGGTTTGAACCTTATAAACTATTAGATATTTGGGTTTTTTGTTATTTAATATTGCTGAATTCTTCTTTTTATTATATTTTGTGAATGCTATACTCTGCCTTTTCAAGTATAGTATTAAAGCTTGTAGATTTTTTTTTCTTTTTTTTAACATCTGATGGTCAAAATTTGGGAAAAGATTGGCTTAGAACAAAATGAAAACTTCTGGAAAATGTAGTTTCAAGTCATTGAAATAATCAAATCATTTATTTTTAGATATTTTTTAGAATATTACTAATGAAATGTATTTTCCAATATTTTGAAACAATAATTTAAAAAACACAATAACATGTTTATTTTTTATAGATGGAGTCAACAGCAATTTCCTGTAGAATTTAAGAATGCTACAACAAAAACATACTGACCTGATTCATTTT
>WHYT01015790.1:80894-119649 GCA_009806455.1 Tetrax tetrax
AAGGTGGCAGCTTCTGTAGGAAACTGCTAGAAGTTGCTGCCCTTTGTTCAGTGGACTCAGCCGGGCCTAGGGCCCACTGCTGGCCACGGCAGAGCCAATTAGTAGCAGAATGTGCTGTGATAATGCCTCTGTGATAGCCTATTTAAGAAGGGGAAAACAGAAAAAAAAGAAAAAAAAAAGAAGGAGAGAAGATGTGAAGCAGCTGAGTTGGAGCAGAGAGGGGGAGGCGTGAGCCTTGTGGGCCTTGCAGGCCTCACTCTCTGGCCTCCTGACAGCCTCCTGGGCCCAGCTCAGCCTGGCCTGGCTGCAAGAAGTGGAGAGGAGATGAGGTGGATGATGTGAAGAGATCCTGAGAGGCGTCTGCCTGCCTCTTGTGAAGAATTTTTCTTGTGAGAGGTGGACGCCTGAATGCAGCTGTGGCCCACGGGGGGCCCGCTACAGCAGCCGTTCTGGAGGGACTGCCCCCCATGGAAGAGATGACCCACGCTGGAGCAGTTTCATGAAGGACTGTGGCTCGTGGGAGCAACCCCACACTGGAGCAGGGGAGGAATATAAGGACTTTTTCCCCCAGTGATGAAGTAGTGGAGTAAAACAACACGTGATGAACTGACCGCGACACCCATTCCCTCTTCCCCTGTACCGCTTAGGATGGGGGAAGGTAGTAGAGTTAACGTTAAGCCCAGGAAGAGGGAGGGTTTGGGGAGGAGGTTTATCTTGTTCTCTGTCTCCTGCTAGTTTTAGTAATAAATGAATAGTTTTCCCCAAGTCAAGTCTGTTTTGCCCATAACAGTAACTTGAAGGATTTCTCCTTGTCTTTATCTCAAACCCGTTTTTTTTCTTGTATTATCTCCCCCTGTTCTCTCTGAGGGTGGGGGAGTGAGGGAGAGACTGTGTAGTCTGGTCCTGATTGGGGCTGAACTACGACATCAGGTCACCAGTTTTGTGACCTAGGATCAATTCTCTGGAGTAATTTTCTTTTGAAAATGGTAGCAGTTACTCTTATCCTTGGCAAAATACATAGAGTCCTGCCCATGAATTTACTTTTTTTGGCAATGAATCTTCATAATTATTTGAACAGTTTCTCCTCAGTATCCTGAATTATAGAATAGAATCACACTTATTTCATTATTAGTATAATAGCCTTAAAAATTACTACTGTATTTAAATAAAAAACTTTTCAGGTTAGTGGTATTCTGTGTGAATGCGTAATAATTAAAAAAAAAAAAAGAAAGAAAAAACAAACATTAAATTGACAAAATTCAGAATCCAGGTCAAATTAAGAGGAAGCTAAAATTTCTTAATTGTACAGAGCTTCACAGGTGTAGAAGACAAATTGTCCTAAACTCTGTCTCTATAAAGAACTCAATGCTAAATTTTTTTTTTAATCTTAGAGAATCTTGTAAGTATCAACATACTAATATAACACAGATTTAAGCCAGTGATATAAGCATGTGCATTCCTAACATTTTTTTTTCTTCTTCTTCTAAGAATACATATTCTTTAATTTCAGAATAGTCTTCAGGTACAAATGAGGAGTGAGTTATAGGTATAACAGTAGTTCTTTGGGCTTCTTTTCTGGATTTTGCATTACTTTGTAATTAAAATTGAATCAGAAATATTGCAAGCAGAAAAAAAAAGTGAAAGAGAAGGTACAATACAATAAAAAAATTCTCCAGAATTATTGTTATAATTTTTGCATACACACATATTATATATGTATACTGCATACTGTATATGTTTTCAGTTACATCCTTTGTAATTCAGAGGACCAAAAGAGTAAATATTATGGATTAACATTTGCAGATCACAGGACAGTTGAATTCAAATGCTGTCTTCATCCAAGAACTGAAATTCCATCTGCTCACCTCAGTTTCATGCAAGTGCTCTGAGCACATTAGAGTTGATTGAACATGTTTTCTTTTTTTTTTTTTTTAATCAGACATAGTGTGATAAAGCAGTTACAGGTCCAATTTTAGAAGAGAAACAACTAGGCAGGAGATCTTCTTAGTTAATATGTAGAGAACATTTGGTTATATTGGGGTTTGGGTTTTATTTGTAGAATGCCTCCCTTTTATCTGTCCACCAAGAGTAATTTCCAAAATTGCTGGGACTGTTGGGTAGTCAGTCACGATTTCTGGCATCACAGACACAGCTGCCTTTAACCTAGAACCTCAAGAGACCATATATCACAGCAAATTTTTTTCAGATAAGGAGTTTTACCTTTGTTTTCCCTCCCTCCCTTCCTTACACCCTCCTCAGTCCCCTTGGGAGTGGGGGCATGACTGAAAGAGAAAGTAGGGATTTTGCAGAAGCTAAAATATTGTCACCGTTATAGCCAAGAAATGTAGGACTTCAATGATTACCTACAGTTATAGTATATTTTCTGAGTTTCACTGAAAAGTTTTCTTTGATAGTACCCTGACAGGAGATAGGAGTCCTTAACTGTATGTCTTTTTTTTTTTTTTTTTTCTGGTGAATCAAAGACTTTATGAACTAAGCCACGTATTTCATTCTGATGTGTGTTTTCTGCTCTATTTTTTAAAAAGCTGTGAACTATTTCTTCAGGACACGTCTGGGGGAGGGGGGCGGGAACCAACAAAACCAACAAACCTTGCAGGAATCAGGGGTGTAAACCTCATGTTGTTGAAGTCAATCCAACTGATTACAATGTGACAAGCATTTAGTCATGGTTTTTTCCACCAACTCATAAAATTCAAATTAATTCATTTTTTCTCTTTTTATAACATGTTCTTGTTTATTATAATATTAATAGAAACATCTTGAGTGCCTTGGAATTCTCAGAGTATATAAAAAGATGACAAAAAATGCTTTCTAAATCATACCAATCACAATGCCTAAGCATACACATACCTTTTAATCTAACTGTCCCAAAAGGACTTTTTTTTTTCCTGTCTTACAGCCATCAGGACTCAAACTGTTACCTCGATGTGTCTGTGATTGCTCTTCCCCTGCAGTGAAGAGATGCTTGTCTCTTTTGGCAGGGCTATCATGGAAGTTATATCTACCCTATTTTGATTTAATTGATTGTTCAGAATTTGCAGTTCCATACTTGCATCCAAGACACTGTGGAAATGATGATATTGAGTAATGAAGAGGCTTATTGATGTTCTGTAGAAGCCTGAGTCTCACAAACCCTTATTTATTACAATTTTTTTTTTTCCTTCTTATTTACATGGCTGTAAACAAACTTTACTGTGTGTATTTATATACAGTGAAAGCCAAAGGATTAGTTAAAATAAATCTGCTTCCTGTGATTATCTTAGTTTGTTTTAGATCAGGTATTTAAAGAAGAAAACAAAACAAACAAACAACAACAAAAAAGCAAACAAAACACCTCTTCAGCCTAGAAAGTCATCAGAGATGTTTTTATAGGATGTGGTTAATAATGATCCTTTCGTAGTAAGGAGAATGTCAGATACTGACTGATTCTATGCTTGAATTTGTTTACGTTATTTACTTGTCACGCATGAAGGCTTTGTCTGAATGTCTGGAGGAGAAGGAAGATCTTTTCTGCTGGATTTTGATTTATATTTGTATAAGAAGGATCCTAAGGTTTTAATTTCCTTAAAATGTTAAGTCATGGGAGGAAAAAAAAAAAGAAAAAGAAAAAAATTAACTTGTAGTAATAGTTGAGTATTTTAAAAGCTTTCACATTTTCAAGCCAAAGCGAGAACAGCTGGAATGGTTAGGTTTTACTGTAGAGGAAAGAAATAACATCAGTGTTTTTAGAAAAGACTTCCCTGCACTAAGTATGAAAGTCTGTTTTCTGTACCTCAGTCTGTGTTGCACCATGCTGCCTTTGTACTAAGGACTTTTACGCTCTGATAGAAAGGGTCACTGCTGAAGCTGATTAAGGCTTTCTTTTGCTCATTCAATTTCCCGAAATGAGTAATGAAGGTTTTTAGATCCCAGTGGAAGGAACTACTTCTGATCCAGGATCCTGATTTTAAGACCCAACCCCTGGAAGAAGCAGGAGGAGCCTTCCCTGTTCTCAGTCTTTTGATGTGAAAATTGCAGCAGGGTGTCTTCTGAGCCAAATGTCATTCCCTGCAGATCAAGCACACTGCTGCAGTCCCAGCTGAACCACTTTAAGATTTATTGGTATTAACTGGAAAAAGTATATTTTGTAATGTAATTTCATTTTGTTATGAAATCTAACTGGATTTCTTATCCAGGAAGTGAGCCATCCAACGCAGACACAGAGTGCCCTTGCACGGTTTGTGCTATCTAAATGGAAGAAGTAGGAGAGAACCACTGAGGATAGTATTCTATGGTATAGGAAATCATGCTATGTGCAGGAATATAAATACAGTCTGAAGCCAAAACCTGATTAAAATTGATGTAGAATATTTCATGTATACATATAGATAGACACTCATGCATGTTTGATATAAATAAGTGGCTTATTAAAAAATGTACGCTCTTTCCTTCTCTTGTGACCTTTTCCTGGTTCCATGTCTTCCACAATTGTGTATTTATACAACAGGGAGACAGATGCTGTTGTCTGTAGAGAGATTCCAATTTTAATTTGACCTAATGTTCTCTGTTCTGTACAGCCAAATCTGAATGACTCTTTCAGCCCACTGAAGTAATGGGCATTGAGTCAGACAAATACAGTTTTTGGTTTTTATGTGTTGTAACTTTGGTGACATATTATTACACACAGAGTATACCTTGCTTTGTCCAAATGAGCCAAAACTCCCACTCTTTTCTATCCATAGCATCACTTTTGAAAATATTTCTGTAATAACCTTATTTCACAGCAGCTGTCAAACAAATTAAAGGCATGTACGCCGAATGCATGTAAGAAAAACTGTAGAGAGGGGATGGGATATTTGATGGAGAGTATTTTTGTCTTGAGCTCAGTTTTGTGAGCTAGGTTTAATAGATTAACAGAAATATTTTGTGCTATTTTATTCTCAGGTGTTGTCTTGGCACATTATTATTTGCTTTGCTGTTTGTAGACTTAGATAATAAAGAGATACCTTCATGGCAAAATAAATATTTCTGGTACAGGGGACAGTCTAGAGGAAAGAAAAAAAAAAGTTAAAGAAAAGAAAAGGGGATTATTTGCCTCTTGAAATAATTTTCTTATTTTACAGACATATATTTTATTTCTGGAATTATGACAGCAGCAGATTATGAGTTTTATATATTCTTAAAGGTTCTTCCTAACCTCTCCCTTAGTGGTGACCCCTAAGAACAAGAGAAAATATTATTTACTGATACAGCTGTGATCACACCCAAGTCTTTCCACTGTGGAGCTTATCTAACTAGGGAAAACAAGATTAGCATTACTCCTTTTTATTTACTGTTGAGTGTTTCAGTAAGTCTGGAAGAGACCTAAAAAAAATAGTAATTTTACTTTTACTTCTGATGTTTTCACTAATATTTTGTAAACCTCTACAACATAAATTAAATCACAAATAAGTGCATACTTGCTTAGTGAATGAGAACTTGTATTCTTATATAGGTACAATAAAATATTCATTTGTATTTCTTGAATTAAGTACGAATCTAAAGAAGCAAAGAAACAGAGGTTTAAGCCTAGATAATTTGACCTCTTTGCATAGTTAAACTTTGCATCTCACATTTGGGGAGCTTCCTTATTATTTGAAAAATAAACATATTTCATCAAAGAATGTATATGTGAGATAATTTTTTATCCTGCTGTGAGTTTACTGTTGCACACTCTTCCTGCTGCATGTGTAAGTCATACAAGTTAGGTGCATTATAAATGGACAGGATGACCTGTGGACTCTCAATAAAGTGACTGAGATGTTTTTCTTATGGCTATATCTTTAGTAGATACAGTAAAAAAAAAAGGGCACTGATGAACCTACAAGATTATTTTTTCTTTTATTCTTGGTTACAGTGACAGCTTTATTTGAGCTAATTTGTAGTGACCCTTCTCTCCCTAGTTCACACTTTCCACTGAAACAACCCAGCTTCCTCAACTGTGATCGTCATCCTTTTCATCCACTAACAATGCCCCTGAAGGTACTGGAGATTCCCAGAGAGGATCTCTATGCATTTCACCAGTTAAATATTTTGAATTCTGAGTAAACTTCTCTTCTCTAAACATGTATTCTATGTGCAGTTAAAATTGTGGCCACTCACTATCTTCAGTCTGGTTGTAAAACCCAGTCCACAGACCAATAGTTTCTACAACAGTAAGCTGCAGATGCATATACAGGGAGTCTTGGTTGTCCAAGGCAGAATACAAACAAATAGCAAAGACAGAGACTATAAGTTCCAGCCTGTACAGGTGAATGAACAACAAATTAAGTGTAGGGTAATAGCGAGAAGAAAGAGGAGGAACTGATGTGTTTATACACTGTATATATGCTTTTTTCTCTCCTTGACATCCTTTTTCCGTACCGTCACTCAGTCCCTTTTTTTTTTTTGGAAAAATCATTTGACCTTTAGGCTAGTAAGCTCCTTCTGAAAGTGTGTGAGAGAACAGCATTCCATCAATGCCTTTTTCTCCTCTTTTATGTGCATTCTTAAGCTGCAATTTCTGGAACTAAGCAATTTATTTTAGAATTCCAGCTTTAATTTAAGAAGATCAGCAGAATTCTGCTTCCTTTGGCCTGTAAGAAAGATTTAAAACATTATCTCCCTGTCCCTGTACTCTCCAGATTCAGAAGGCAATTCGTTGTGGTGATCAGGGAAGATTCCTGATGTCTGGAGAAAGGCATTCACCCATCTTCAAGAAGGATCAAAGTAACATGGGGTTGGTCAGCCTCATCTCAGTTCCTGGGAAAATTACGGAGTTTAGAAGCCATATGTAAACACGTGAAGGACAAGAAAGTGATTGGGAGCATTCAGCATAGATTTACCAAGGGCAAACCATGGTTGACCAACATAACTGTCATTTGTGATGGCTGGATCTGAAGAAAATAGGAATGGATGCTCTTTAGCTTTATTTTAGCAACACTTTCAATGCTGCCTCCCATCAGTGGTGCAAAAGTCAGTGGGAGGCCAGTGCCTAGTGAGGTCCCTCAAGGATTGCAGCTAGAGGAGGCACTGTTTTCATGTCTGTTGTAATGATCTGGAAAATGGGTGGACTGCACTCTCAGGAGGGTTACAGAGGAACTTTGACAGACAGGACAAATGAGCAGACAGAAACTTCATGAACTTGAACAAAGGCAAATTGCGTCTAGGTTGGAATAATTTACCACGCAGCAGTACAGGCTTGGTGCCACCAGGACAGAAAGTATCTTTGCAGAAAAGGCTATGAGTGGGTCCTGGTAAAGCAAGCCATGCATAGAAAGTCAACTGCATTCTGCAGGTTATTAGCAAGAAAGTATCCAGCAGGTTAAGGGAAGTAATTTCCCCCTCTATTAAGCACTTCTGAGATTGCATATGGAATATTGTATCCATTCTGAGCATCCCGTGATAGGAAATACATCGATGTACTGGAGAAAACTCAAGGAGGAACTACTGAGATGGCCAGGGGACTGGAGTACATGATGTATGAGGAGAGGTTGAGAAATCTGAATTTGTTTAGCCCTAAGAAGACACAGTTCCATGGAGGTCTTACTTCTGTCTTCAGCTACTTAACGAGAGAGTACAGAGAAGAGGGAGATGGATTCTTAGTGGTTACAGTAAAGCAAAATGCAATGGACCCAAGCTGAAGCATGAGAAATTGGTCAGAAAAAAATAAATATAATGACAACAATCAAATTCTGGGACAGGTTTCCTGGTGTGGTGTGGAATCTCCACCTTGAAGATATGCTAAACTTGACTGGACAAGTCCCTGAATAACCTGATCTTATTGTCCCTGCTTTAAGTAGAAGTCTCATCCAGCCTAAGTAATTCTATAGTTCTATAGTCACTGCTCAAAATAAGTTAGATTATTAAAAAAAAAAAAAAAGTTGCATGAGTATAAAATAAATATTTAAAGTGCTTATCTTTTAATCTTCAAGATTCCTTTATTGATAGAATGTATACCTTTTTTTTTTTTTTTTTTTTTTTTATTTCTGAGCAACTAGATAGGAACTCTGAAATGCAGCATTGCCAGTTTATTCCTGGAAAAAATCATGAAAGGCATATGGAAAAGCTCCTGTTAGGAGCTCCTGATTTTTCCCTTCTGACTTCCAAAAATGGACCGTATTCAAAAGTGTCATGGATAAGCATTGTGGATGCTTCTGACTTTATCTGAGTTGAACTCTACTGTCAAAAAAAAAATGAGATTTGTTCATTATTTATGATGTGTTCACAAATAAATGTAAGCAAGACCAATGACACGGTGCTGGGTTTGTGAATGTTTTTTGTTTTTTCACATGGTTGCTAGAAGATTAGTAGTGCTTTTTGTATGATAAATATTTTTGTTACATAAGAACATTGTTCAGTGAAAACCATTTTCTGCATTTTTATTAACAGAATTAATGCTTTTATTGGAAGAAGAGCCAAGACCTTAATATCACTTTGTCATATCATTGCACTATTTGAACAGAAAGAAAAAAAAACAAAACACAAAAACATCTCTGGTTAACCTGAAAAAAAAGCCTGCAGTAAGCAGTCTTAGTTATTAATATTTCTAGCAGTAGAAGAATATTGTGCTCCTAGTAGAAATATCTGAATATTTGAGGATATAAATAAATAAACTCCCAGTGGTAATTAAGGCTGACTTGGATTTTAGAGGAGGGGTTGGGTTTTTTGGTTGTTTTCTTTTGTTTTAGTTTGTTTGTTTGTTTTTAAATCTATTGAACTGAGAAATGTGCTCTCATCTGGACAAAATATTCCAATTCTCTTAATTTGCCAAGAATTCTGGGCTCTAAGGAAACATATAAATACAAAGCAGAGGTTTATATCACTGTGAAGAGCAAAATGCTTACTGTAAATTTGGTGAACAGCTCTAAATATAGTGATTATGCTGCACTTAGTCTCCAGCCCTTCACAGTTATGCAAACTAAACTTATTTTCTTTTAATGTGCCTGAAGTACGTGAGCAGTGGCATATACTTACACTGTGTCAGTAAAGGAGTGTAAATGTTATTTATACCAACTAAGAGAAGGAAGTATTCATAGGACTTTATTAAAAATTCTTGATAGTAAAGTAGCAGAGATATAAATTTTTATACACTGTTAACTGCAACATCAACAGCATCCTGATAGACCTTATGGGGCTTGACTGTCAAAATTATAGTCAGGGACATGTTGATAGCTGTGGTGGTGGTGTTTTCTACCTAGAGATGGACTGAAGGAAGTGACCCTTCTGTGGGTTATATTGTAAGACTTTAATGCAGGACAGAGGATCAGACAGTAGCTGTAATTTTACTTCCCATTAGCTGTCAGTTGGAAATCTGTTGGGAAGATTTCTTTATAAAAGGGCCTGAAATTACATATTTGAGCATATTCAGTTGTCAGTTACATGAAAGTAATGACATGGTGGAGAGGAAATGAGTACTTTGAAGCCCATGAAACTTAGTTCCATGAGTGACTGGAATTTTTCTTAGAACATACCCTCCGTGGGATGAATATAATTAAATACATAGATGAAACAAGAAATAGTCTTGTAATTATATGTATTAAAGGGTTAGTCTAACATTAAGCAGCATGTGATAATTATTTTTTACACTTTTATTCTTCCATATTCTGCAATTTTCAGTTTGCACTATTTTGCTTAAAGCATTTGCAGGCGAATGACTTTCAGACATGACAGTCAGGGTGTAGTGTACATGAGAATCCTCTAATAACTTCTTCTATAGTGGTTATTTCACAACTAAAGTTGATTGACTCAACTACTTTTCAGTAATCATCAGGGGCTAGGGGGAGTTAGTTGATTGTTGGGAGGATTTTGAGCTTGGCAGGTGATTTTCTTAATGTGCTAAGTTGGTTACATTCTGTGTGAACTGGTAGACTTTTGCAAAAAGAATGTGAAATTCTTTTGCTGAGCAATTTCAGTCACAGACACAAAAATCTGGCTGTATGAATCCAGGACAATTATCTTTGGGCTGTACTGAGAAGCTGGTACATCCAGTTCTGACATGGGTGTAAGCTAGGGTAAAGGAATGGTTGTGGGATCATAAATTATCTACATAATAGTTTAAGATGATTATTTAGGAAACCTCTTAAGCAGAAGCAGTGTGCTTATGTACTGCTTCTGAAGGCTGTTGCTGCATTAGAACATATATTGTAAGGGAGGATGGGTTAACTTCCAAGGGTGCAGATTCAAACTGAAATCCAACTTCCATCCCAATTGCAATTGTATGATCAGTTAAAAACTAAACACGTCATCACAGTTCCTCCTCCTGACTTGTAGACTGTTTAAGTAGGAACAGAATTTGGCATGTACATCACAAAGAAAAGGGAAGTGGTAGAGTGAATATATGAGGAATCTTTTCTGTTCTTTGATATAGTAGTTCCCTAATTTTAAAATGAGAGCTTCTACATTTTCAGATCAGCAGGATTAGAATATTAGTAGTCATTGAACAATGCCGTGTCAAGTCACTGAAAAAACTTGTCTTGCTGATCCTTATTCTTAATGTGATTTTAGGGCTGCATGGAAAACACTGAAAAATGAAGGGAAATTAGAATTTGGTGGGAAAAAAATGGCCAAAGGTATAAAATAAACAGAAAAATACAAAAATTAAAGCAGCACTCAGAGAACTTAACCTCTTTAATGATTAATTTAATTTAGTTAACTATCCTGGATAACTACCCTTGCCAGTTAACTATCTTTGCAGATGTTCTTTTCTTGTAAACAGCCAAAATTTTTTTTTTTAACTGTAGCTTATGAAGCATTATTCAGTGATTATCTAAGTAATCTTTCTTAACATAATCTTGAATTATTTCATAGCTTGTCCCCTAATTTTTCAAGCTTGAATTGATATGAATAGTTCTTTCTTTCTACATTGTAGTCTTTTCATGTAAAATTTGAATGTAAGAATTTCAAGACTTTTAGGTGTACAATTTGTGGATTAACATGAAGCAATTCTTTGAAAACTTCAGACAGTTGAAAATATATAAAAAACATTTAAACAATTTTTTAAAAAATATTTTTTTTCCCTCTATATAGAGAAAAGTGATCATATTTCATTTTCAGGTATCAGATCAATATTTTTGTACAAACTACTTCTCTCAGAAGAACATTTTTGTATTTGAGATTGGAGGAAGTTTAGAAAACTGGCTTTGACTATGTCTGTTAATGAGTCCTGTTCTCACCTTTTTCTGAATTCTCTGACCTAAGGCAGATCTTGCTTTAAGGAAAATAGAGATGAAGGTAAAAAAAAAAATCTGTACAGTTTAGTCAAATCTCTGCTGCAATTTAAAGAAGTTATCTTATTAATATCCTATTCAGGCCATCTGTTTTTATATTTGAAATGTTATTATATATGAAATGTTATTATATATGAAATGACTCTGATTAGTATTGGATATGAGCAACCCTAGGCATCTTGATGTGAATCCTTAGATTTTTATAACTTTTACTTCAAAATAGTATATGCTGTTCTGTTGGTAATAATTTGCTTATTCTTATAGATTGCATTTTTTTAGCACCAACTTACCTCGCAGTCTTTTATGGATATCATGTTTGTAGGTCTTTGAGGTAGGACAGGGAAAAATCCATGGAAGTAAAACAAAATACTGTCCTGGAGCTAGTTTTCCATTTGGAGAGTAATTAGTAAAAAACAACCAGAAAGTGACTGATATAGTTGATTGAGTTTTGAAAGAAGCTCCATTTATGAATAGAATGGTTTTATTGCATCTAAATTGTCTTCTCTAGCATTCAAAGCTTTTTGTTGAATCCTTTAATTTTTTTTTTTAATCTTTCGGTTTATTTTTCTTGGATGTTTCTTGATGTGCAAAAGAATCTCCAATTTTTGAGAAGAACTGGAAAGTTGCATTAAAAGGAAAGTGTATTTCATGCCTCGAGAAATATCCCTGTAAAGTGAATAAATTGATTTCAAAACCATTATGCTTAACTCTGTTTTCTGGTAATTGCATCTGCAGTAGAGACTTGTACCTTTGCAAAGATTATTTTTGGAAAGGTAGTATTTGGCACCTCAGGTGTATTTGTGAACAAGAAAATACTCTTGAAAGTTACTAACTAATGGCACATCAGTTAGCACATCATTGTCAATATAAGAGGAAAAAGTAGAAGGGAACAAATAATCTTTTCTGTCAAAACTACTTCAACTATTTTCTTTGAATCTTCAGAAATTTTTGCAGAAAGGAATTTTAATTTTCATCTTATCATTTTAAAACACAGCCTTCTCCTTTTCCTGATGTTGATTACCCCTCCCTTCTGAATGTTTTGTTAAAGCTCTCTTCAGAAGAGCAGTGGCAAATTCACACTTCTAGGTTACATGTATATGTGAGTCCCTCATAACCTTACAGGATTGCTAGACTGTCACATTGATTATAGAGCTGCCCCACTTGTGCCGTTCTTTGGGCTTAGGCAGACTTTACATACACCTGAGAAACCGAGTGGAGGAGAAGAATGAAAAGGATTTAGCTGTACTTTCCATATACATCCCCTGATCAGAAAAACTAATCCACTGAGGTGACTTTGGAGAAAGAGGGAAATAGGTTTTGGATGGTGGTTTTGAGCTAACATGTTTCTGTGACACTGTTAAGGGAGTTGTGCCTTGTTCATAATAGTTACTGAAGGGACAATACATCCCTAAATCTTGTTGGCAGCAGACCTTTTTAGAATATATATTAAAGAAGTCATGCTGACATGATGATTCTCTTTTTTCCCACTAGGATTTCAAAATTATTGCTGAAAGATGCTTTCAGAGGAATATAAAAGGGAAAATGTTTTGATCCACTTAATAATCTGTAGCAGTAGCTTTTGCCTCAAATTATACACAGGAATAAATTAGTTTTCTTTGGAAAGGATAAGTAAAAATCAGCCTCAGAAAAATCATTTTGCCATACAAATAGAAAATTAGCGAAGATACTTAAATTTGGATTTTCTGAAGTAGTTATTATTGTTACTATAAATCATATGCCTCAAAGACACTTACAGGCAAGACAAAAATCATAGCTTAGAAAAAAAATCCCATATTGTCAAGAATAGATATTTTTTAACTCCTTATATTATCGTATTATAGGCATTCATAATTGCAAGAAAATATATGCATTTTTAAGAGTTTCAATGCTATGAGCACTTTCACTCCTTAATTGCAAAAGCAAGGCAGGTTGGATAGTCATAAACTTATCTGTTGCGATTTTTTTCAGCATGTAATCTTGTTCAGTTATCTTTGTACAATATTGAAGTTAATATGTTCTGTTTAAAGTAAAGACCTATTTTTTCATTTTGAGTTTTCAATGTAAATATGTTCAAAACTAAACAAAATCATAGAATCATAGAATCATAGAATCATAGAATGGTTAGGGTTGGAAGGGACCTTCAAAGGTCATCTAGTCCAACCCCCCTGCAAGAAGCAGGGACCTCCCTGACTAGATCAGGTTGCTCAGAGCCTCATCCAGCCTGGCCTTGAACGTTTCCAGGGATGGGGCATCCACCACCTCTCTGGGCAACCTGTTCCAGTGCTCTACAACTCTCATTGTAAAAAATTTTTTCTAATATCTAATCTAAACCTACCTCCTTCTAATTTAAACCCATTACCCCTTGTCCTGTCACAACAGGCCCTACTGAACAGCCTGTCCCCATCCTTCCTGTAGGCCGCCTTGAGGTATATTTGTATATATTGGAAATAAAACTTAAAAAAAAATTATAAAGGTTGTTTGTGTTCAGTGTGTGGATCTGATGATTGACTCTTGCTGCGAAAGCACACTGAAAAACTCCTAGAGAAGCATGTTAGAGCTTTGAAAAAATTATCACACCTTGAAAAGAACAGGCAAACATCCTTGAATCACATAATAGTAGAAATCTCAAGAAACAGTAGTGTGCACTTCATCCAATTTCTGTGAAGCTGTATAGTTGCATTCTGTTATATACTATTAAACATCCAAACATCAAACCTCAATGCAAAATCACTTGCGGTTGTACTCCTATAAAGCTAGAGGTGAAGGTATACAACTGAAAGTATTACTGTGTCTCAGAGATCCCTCAAGGTCACCAGCAGTCCCTGGGAGATGGTCCTACTTCCATTGGCCCTGTGTCTATCCTCCACTGCAGCTCCAGAGAGGCTGGAGGAGGTTTGAGTCTGGGGTTCTTGTTAGGCTCTTACAGGATCCAGTTTATAGATTTCAGACAAACTTGGGTAAGGAATACTTGGTTATCCAGTTGTCGTTAATCAAACACAACTCAAGAAAAGTTAACATAAAATTCAAGTACTAGCATTTGTCTATAGCATTCAAAAGAGAACACAGAGTTTAAAATATTTATAGGCTAAATAGATGAAGTGCAAGACATTGCAGTTAACTGTGCTGCCCAAGCCTTGTGTCAAATTTTCTATTCCTCTCTCACCAAGTTGATTTAATGTCCATACTGCCAAGATGGCAGTCAGTGTTGTACTCTTTCTGCTTGCCTTAAACGTCAAATAACTCTTGCTCAGAAGCTTTTGTAAGATAATATAGGTAGCACTCTTTGTGGCCTCTTAGATTACATTGTGTAAGGTCTTTCATTAGGTGTTAACATTGTATAGCAACCTGTACTTTAAAAGTGCAGGTAATACAAATATCTGTACGATAATTGAAGGATAACTTATAACATTTGACTTAGACAAGCTGTATAGCATGCTGAGATCACCCACTTATATTTTTTTCTCCTCCAGAGACATAATGTGAAAGTATACTAACAGGAACATGGGCAACAGCAGCAGGTGTTCACAATATATGAAAATTTGCAAAAAAGTTTGTAAAGAACGTATCGATTTGTGGATTTCTATTGGCATTACTACTGAAGAACTTCTGCCTGAACAGTGTTAGGATGTTTGATTCTAAAGAATGTACAGAGACAGATCGAAACATTTTGGTTGGATTACTGTCTAGCTGTACTGTTAAGTGTCAATGCTGTTCACCTATCCTTTTGTTGGTGCAAGATTTTCTTGAAGCTGTAACATCTGTAATATGGGCAAGTCATTCAGTTCAGTCATATAGTCTATTCTTTACTAAGGGTCTGCATCATCAGAGCTGTATAGAAGACTTCCCCTGCAGAGATAGGTTGCACATTTAGTTTATAATTTTTGTATCAAGAGAGCACACGTGCTTAGACCCTAAATTGAACAACACTGGCTCTTGAAAGGTAAAACTAAGTGATGGGTTTACAGGAATCGTGATATCCATTAGCATTCATTGCCAGAGGGGTTCTGGTCACTTGACAATTTTCAATATGTGACACAAACCCAAGGAATAGCAGGAACTAAGATTATCTGCCTGTCTTTGAAATCAAGTAAGATAACAGTTGACTGTACAAGACTGGCTAGCAGAGTTAGTTGCAATGTATACTTCTCTGCACCTGCCTCAGTAAATTATTTATTTCCATGAATGATTTGTCCTTGGTGTGGACATATTCCTCCTCAGATGCAGGACTTGGTTTTTCTTCTTGTTGAACTTCCTGACATTCCTCTCTGCCCATTTCTCCACCCTGTTGAGGTCTTCCTGAGTGGCAGCACATCTCTCTGGTGCATCAATCACTCCCCTCACCCCCTAGTTTTATATCATCTGCAAACTTCCTGAGAGTGCACTCTGACCCTTTTTCCAGGTCATTGACAAAGATGTAAATAGTACTGGCCTCAGTATCAACACTTGGGGTACAGACGTGGCCTCCAGCTGAACTTTATACTGCTTATCACAATCCCCCCTGCCTGGCCATTCAGACAGTTTTCAATCCACCTCATTGCACTTACCTAACCTATGCATCACCATCTTGTCTATGAGGATGTTCAAGGAGACGATATTAAAAGCTTCTCCAGACCTGAGGTGAGCAACATCCACTGCTTCCCCCTCATCCACCAAGCTAATCACCTCATTATTGAAGGCAATCAGGTTGGTTAACCATAATTTCCCCTTCATAAATCCATAGTGACTGCTCCTAGTCATTTTGTTTCCAGAACTAGATGCTCTATCACCATCCCAGTGATTGAAGTAAGATTTAAAAACTAGTTTCCTGGATCCCTCTTCTTGTCCTTCTTGAAGACAGGAGTGATAATGGCTTTCTTCCAGTCTTCAGGAACCCCTCCTGATTGCCACAAACTTCTCTCCTGATTGCCACAAGCTTTCAAACGTAATTGAGTGGTCTCACAATGACATCAGACAGCTCCCTCAGTACTCATGGGTGTTTCTTATCAGGCTTGATGGACTTACATATGTACTGATTGTTTAAAAGCTCCTTAACCTGATTCTCCTCTACTAAGATTGTCCTCCTTGCTCTAGACTTTGCCACTTGCCTGAAGGGCCTGTGATTCCTGAAGGCCAGTTTTTCCAATAAAGACTGAGGTGAAGAAGCCATTGAGTACCTCAAGTCAAAACACTTAATCAGAAATAGATTTGGCTTGATTCATTTGGCAGGCAGTTTTTGTAGACCTTTACCTGAATTAGGGTTTTGTAGATCAGAGTTTTTGCAGACTCTATGGAATTCGTATCCTTGGAGTTGGGAGTCTGCCTACACCCTGTGTTCATGCCTCAGTGTCATAACAGGAGTTGCCAAAGTACTGGTGAGTTTCAGGATTCCTGAGCTTCTGTGTATGGAATGCAAACACAGCCTGGAGGTTATGGGGCATTTTCCCTAGATTTGTTGGGTTTTTTTTTCCTGGATTGGAGATTTAAGAAATACTGATGTCAGGTGGGAGCTAGTTAACATTGTTGAGCTAATTTTGTTTGCTCTGGATTTGTGGTGACTAAACACTGCTGAAAAGAGAGTTAAGTGGCTTATCAGCTAATTTGTTTTCCCTACTTCTTGAACTTTACTGATTATATGTTGTGGCACAAGTTAATGTTGATTTTATGTAAACCTCAGTTACAGTTTTCTAAAAACTGTTATGCATTTGCTTAGTAAATAGATTCCCTCAAATTATCCATGTTTATTATTTTATACTTTAAATGTTCTTTCTTTCTCCCCACCCAGTATAGGGAAAAAAAGTCGTAGCTCTAAAAGCCTGATTTTGTTCTGCTCTTGCACATGCAATCCATTTGCTCAGTGGGTTTCCAGCTAAGTATAGAAACAAGAACAGCACACTGGGGAATGCATGCACCTAACGGAGACCTGAAAGCTTCCAACCTTAAGCTTTGCTAATGGCAAATGATATTAGTGATCTTACTCTGCTGCATCTCAGGCAAGAATTAGAGAAAAGCCCCCCAAAAAATAAAAAAAAAGGCCTTACTCACTTCAAACTTAATTGATAATATTTTAAATTGCTGTATGTTGTATTTGCTTGAAGACATAGAAGGCAGTGCTGAACTTTACTTCTTTTCTTCATCTGCCAGGAGGTTTTTTTTGTTACAGTTGAAATATAAGTTAAAACATAACTGTTTGCTCTGATCAGAAATGTGAAGCAGTTTACGATACATAGCGCTATGTGTTCTGCTCTGTGCAATGAGCTTTAGTCTGTTCCTCCTGTAAGCCCTCTGCAGTTACTGGAGCCACAGAAGGGATGAAGCCTTGCACAGCTCAAGAAAAGGCTTTGATTACACACACTCTGTTTTGTCTAATGCTTGGTTAAAAGATGTACTAAATTATTTAGGACATTTATTTTTTTTCCCTTTAATCACAAGTGAAAGGAATAACCACACACAGTGTTTGTTCCTCCCTGGTAATAATAACTACTGTATAGTGGCAAAGGTTAATTTAAATAATAATTTCAGAAACAATATTTCAACTTCCCAGAAGTTGTTTCCAGAAGTTTTCCTCTGTCAGTCACTGTCAGGACTGATGAATGTGTAAGTAGCCTTTCCTTAGCAAGTACAGAAGATACTTCTCTTAATTAAAATGTATTCTTTTTTTACTGTGCCCACATTTTATAAATATTTCAGATTTCCAGATTATCACTCTGCTAGCAGAGAGTGTCATAAAGTGTATTGTAATTGGATTTGTGATGCTATACTGTAATTTTCTACAGAACAATTGGGAAAATATTAATAATGATACAAAGCAAATGATTTTTAGTTTAAAAATTTAAAAAAAAAAAAAAAATTTAGGCCCTTCTAATGCAAGAGATACACAACACTATTTGGAATATAGAAGGCAGTAGACGTGTTGGTGGCTGAGGTCCAGCCATTGCAGATTGAGTGTTAAGAGCCTGGTACTGTTGGGTATATTGTTTAATGGACTCTGTTTCCATTGTTTAGTGATAAAAAGCAAGCAGAAAATACCACAATGTTGAAAGCCTTTTCAGGTTGTCTTTTTACAGTTTATTATTCAGCCAATTTGTCTTGGGCTCTTAAATCCATTAGCTGACCTAACATCTTACAGCTCCAGGTGCTACTGATCTCCTTGATAACTCATTTTTTTTCATTTCCTGACCAGTTCCTTAGTTGACCATTTCATCAGGCTAAGCACTTACTCCCACAGTGATCCCACTGAACAGTCACTAATACTTCTTGCAGCCCATTATTTTTTGCAGAAAGAATTTTATTCAATACATTACAAACTCAGTTTATTAAACATGTACATATGAGCAAGTTCACTGCTTTAGTGAACAGTGTAACCGTGTTTTGCTGTGACAGTGTTGCTTCAAACTATAGGTTTGGGGAGGTTTAGAAATCTTTACTACAAAATTTGCATAGCAATACATCAGTTGTATTCTAGTTGCTCTAGAATCTTATTGGGATACCAGTAAGAAATAAGTCTGTATAATATTGATCCCAGCTGTTATTTTAAGGGGAAATAACAGGACTGAAAATAAGAACGGTTTTAATAAAGTGGTTTTTTATTATTTTGGAACCGATATCTGGTTTCTATATATGACTCTGATTTTCATCTGATGATTATACTGCAATCCAGAATGAAGAAAAATAATTTATTTATTAATTAAATATTATTTATTTTTTATTTTATTAATTATTGGAAAATGTACTCATTTTCCTTTCCTATTAATCTTTAGATGAAAATTCACTGGTGCAGTTGATCTTGTGAGATGCAAAGGAGAACTAAACAAGAAGTAAAAACTTTTTCCTCTTCAATGATATTTCATTGTAACCCTTTGCAAAGGGGTAGGGGAAATCAAAAGCTGCAGGAGAAATGTATGGGTTTTTATGCAGAAAGTAAAATCTGGTTAGCTTTGAATTATCTAGTAAATAAAATACAGAGTTTTGACATTTTTTGTGTGTAGAAAAAGGGGTTTAGAATTTCTCTTTTCTAATTAACGCACTCATCAGTTGGAATGCTGCAAAAGCACTGGGACTGTAGGGTTCAGGATGCTAACAGCATGGTACTTCAGTTTCTAATTTTATTGCTGAGACTTTTTTTCTTACTTATCCTGTTTTACAGAGTAATCAGTTCTGAGTATTGTCTCCAACTTCACATGTAATCATTCAAATATTCTTCAAAAGACATTATTTACATACTTTAAAATATTTTTCAATGAATAGCACTTAATATATGTTTAACTCACTGCAGCCTTTTTTTACCTCACTTTGCATATTTCCATACTGTACTGTACTGTACTTTTCCCTTGAAAAAACAGTAAATACATCTTATACTTAAGAATTGAAATCATTCGGATTGAACCAGCAGGGGAAAGTGAAGAATTTGAGACAGGCAGTTGTTCAGGCAGGTACTGCTTGATGTTTCTGTGGAAGAAAGGGGTCTCATAGAAGCTCTCACTCGTACTGTTCCCTGTGATCTAATGGCAAAATGGGTTGGTAGCCCCATGGCCTTGCTTTGCCTCTTCTGCTTTTCTGTTGGTGGTTTGCAATCTCCTCCTTTCTCTCTCTCTGAGTTGTGAAAAAGAGGATAGAAAAGTATTTTGCCCTTTCTATTCCTTGACCTTTCTTCCTACGTGTCTTCTGTAAAGTATATAATGGTAATATTTTATTTTTCATGGATTAGCCTTGGGAACCAGAGCAGTGGAACCACCATCGTGGTGTCCTGGTTTGTGCCCCTGCAACATTGTCTCCTGACTCCTACTACATTTTCCTTCTGCAGGACTTGAGCACACACAGAGGTGCCTAGCAGAGCAGCTCCACTGGTCATTCTGGAGATGAGAAAGATTAAATTAATTTCAAATAGGTCAGAAAGAGAGATTAGTTAAGCATTTGATACAGTACTCTGTCTTCAGAAAAGAGACATTTTTTTTTTTTTTGTTACAGAATCTCTTATGTCCAACTGGAGGTTTCCTGCAGTGCAAGACTATAAATAATAATAACACAAATTTTAGAAAAGAATATTGCTCCCTAACGAAAATAAATAAAAACATATTCTCTTAAAAAAAAAAATCTAATTGCGGCATTGGTAAGTTTAAACACATTACTAAGGTGTTGGTTTTTTTTTTTTTTTCCTGTGAAAATAAAGAAAAACCTTTGGGAAGGATATTTGTGGCTAAGGTACTCGGAATGCCTTGGATATTAGAAAAACCTGATTCACATTCTGCTACAGCTGTCTCGCGGTACTTGTGCAGGTTGGTTGGCGTCATGGGGAATTTGGGAATGAGTTAGCCACAGGAAGAGAACCACTCTGCTCACTGACATAGGTTTTAATTTCTGCATTGGCTGGGTATTGCCAGAGGAGAGCTGAGGCTTGGGAGGAGTATGATACACTTGCATTTTTGGTACAGCTTGCATCTTCACACCCACTGATGCGGCTGCATCTATGCACACGGTCATGGTCAGCACCACAGGCTTGAGGGAGGGGCTATTCAGTGCCAACAGTCACAGTGCCCCAGACCCGTTGGGCAGCCCCAGTCCTCCACAGTGATTCACTTTTAGGTTCCTCCTGCTGAGAGGCTGCTGCCCCCTAGTTCATGGTTTTGCACCTGGGTAGTTAGCAGGGGCCTCACTGATCCCATTACCCCCAGCCAGTCTCTTTTACTTTCTCCACATCTAAAGCCAATAAGCAGTTGTTAGACAGCTTGTTACTGCCTTCTAGTCTCCTGCCCTGAAGGTGTTGCAAGGATGTGAAGTCAGAAGCAATTTATCCGGGCTTTTTTCTTGTGTATACCTACAGTAGTAGAGTGGGCAGGTGTTGTTCAGCCCTCATTTTATCCAAGGGCTGCTTTCAAGGAGATTTTACCCCATGGCACTTAGCATGCCTCATTTTTCTTTTTTTTTAAGATGGACATAATAGCTATTTTCATTCAGAGAATGTTTCTCTTCAAAAATACTTTTAAATTGTGTTTTCACCTATGCAGTACAGGGCTGTCTCCTAGCATTGTGTAAGGAGTGGGTGTGCAGTGCAACAGGGCTGTTCATGTAGTCTCTCATCACCACCCACTGCTATGAATAGACAGTGGTTTTGCAACTGATGGTGGACATTTAAAAGCTATGTCTGGTGTTGACAAGAGGTATGAGAATGCAATTGACTTTCTTTTATAAAGTGAATATTATATTATTATTATTTCATTTTTTAGTTGTTATGAGTTTTACATACTTTACGAAACAGAACTGTCCTTAATGTAGTGATATATCTAACATTCATTAGGTCTGAGATGACTGTTTAAACTTTAATTTTCTAAGATGCTATCTGGTGTCTTGTAAATGAGGCTTACTGTAAATCATAGATGCTTTATCATACTAGTTTTATAGGAATAATTTCAACACATTTGTTGCTAGAATTGCAACTATTAATAACTGTATTGAATGGCCAGGGTTAGCACCACATTGCTTGCTCATACTGATACCTTTGGGGAATGTTAGGTAATCAGCAGGTATCACATGCTTAAAAAAAATGTAAATTTCTTAGAGCTGTCCTTTTTTTTCATTTGCATTTTCTCCAATGGAAATTTGCAGCTTTTGTATTAAAAAAAAAAAAAAAAATTAATCAAAAGTTTCTTCAAAGAAGTTTAACTCTATATTGAGGGGGCAATATGTTTGGACTTGCAAATAATAAAAAAAAAAAAAAAAAAAGAATGTGATACTAATATGGTGGTAGGCAGAAACATTGGCCAGTCCTTTAGTACAGTGGACTAATGGAGAAGGCATTTAAAAAAAAAAATAAAAAATTAGTTCACTGTTGAAATCTTCATGCTTCACAGTGTGGTAAAAAGAAAGCAGATGTGCAGGCAGTGGATTTGCTTTTTTAATATTTATTTATATATTTTTAATATCATTGCTTCTAGTGGTTTTTTTTTTTCTTTCTTGTTATCTAAAGATGTTAACTGTATGCCCTGCCACAGTATTCTTGTGAAGGGATTCAAGTTGAGAGATTCTTATTAGCTGTTATAAGAAAAAGTTTCAGTGTTAATACCACTGTTACACTGCTTTTTGCTTTGCTGAAAGAGATTTTTTTTTTTTAGTAAAATACCCTATCCCTCAGTTCCTTAAATTCTGACATATGTGTGGGTTTTTTTTTTTATTTTTGTTTCCCAGCAGCTAAAGAGGCAGTAGGTTTGATTTGGCAAGTCATTTGGAAAAGGAGTGGAGAAGTGCCCTGTGACTGCCGAACAGTAAGTGCCTGTTTTACCTGTTATTTTAGCCACAGAAGTATGTAGGATAAGCAGATGGATTGGTATGAAACTTTTATAATACTGAGAAGCATATAAAAATATGCACACATGAAAGTCTAACTATTCTGAAACTGAAACACTTTTTAGAAAAGGCCAAGAGGTCTACTTAGATGTAATTTTGGATCAGGTCATGAACAGTGTTGAGGTATACAGAGTAAATTATTAAAAGCCGAAACTGAGAAGTACATTAAGTGACATTCTGTTAAATTGATTCGGTACTAAGTAGTTTTAAATATTCAATATAGAAAGTGTCTAAAATTAGAGGGTGCAGTCTGGATGTGTGCACACAACTCTGCCCTTGGAAACTAGGAACTAATTGAATAAAGACATGCCTGTCAGCTGTATTTGCACGCTACTAAAAATGCCACTCTGTTTTACACTGTAAATGACTGTCAGCTTTATTTGCAGTATGCTTGTCTGTTAATTCAAATGCTTTTTTGAATCATGTCAGATTAAAATTTCTTTTTCAAAATGCCGGTGTTAACTGCTTTCTGTTTCTCTACAGGAGAAAATATCTTTGCAGTAGAAAGCAACATATAATAATAATAATTCTTACAGGGTAGATTTGGATGTGAGAAGCTAAACTGGAACACTAATGTATGAAGCTCAGACTTAGAAATGTTTAGACATACTTGCAAGCATATTAAGCACTTAAGCTACTTTTTGAGGACAGTCACACAAGAAAAATATTTAAACTCTGCACCTAAAATCCTATATCTTTAAAACCTTCTCTATTTCAGCAAATTAGTTTAAAAATGAAATTTTTCCTTTTCTTACAATTGAAAATATGAAAGCCGCTGAGGCAGAAGTTCTAATACTAGGTTGTAGTTTTATTAGCTTAGGAATTATGAACATTGCTATACTATATTGTAGGGTCTTTTGTTTATACACAAGTGCAAGGAAGGAGAATGACGTAACATCTCCCTGACTATGGGACAATCGTCTCTCTGCATCTTTTTCAATACACAGAATCTTGATCCTTTTAGGGCAACAAACAGCAGGTTTGGAAGCAAAGAAACACTATTGTGTTTTTCTGCAGTAGGACCAGCTGGAAAAAGCATTGAATATTTTTTTTTGTGCAGAAGTAATGAGACGCAGATTGGATCTGGTCAAACCAATCTGCTTGTTCATTGCTATCAGAAGCATGGCTCCCAGCTGTGTTCCTCTCTGCTTTGTGGTACTTTGTCTGATACTCATTCATTCTCTTGGGAAGCCAGTTGCAGCACAATAACCAGAGAAAGACTGACTCAGTCAAAAAGCTGAAGGGTTTTCTGTCCATTAAGTGCACTAAATTGAAGTGAGATGGCAGGCAGTGAGAAGAAAGCCAGAGCAAGTGGACTGGTATTTTGATAGCTCTGGAATGTTGGAGGAAATAATCTGTTTTACCTAGCCACAACCTTCTTCCATCCATGAAATTTAGATTCAGTACCTCTGTCTCCGAGGGACTGCCCACCTCCTCCTTCCATCTTCTCAGGCTTTGGGTGAAAGCTGACTTCAGCTGCTGAATAATGAATACTGGTTTGCTAGAAAGCACGGAAGGAACTGAGAAAGTGAGAGAAGTGACAAATTACACAAACTATAGGGGTTATAGGCTGATAATGGAGGATCAGGGGTTTTTTTAAAAATAAATATCACATATTTTAGGAATTACTGTAATAACATAGGCCATCTCTTGTGGTTGGTAGATGTATGGCTTGAGAAGTTATCTGAAAACAAGTTGCCATGGGAATATAGTTGCATTACTGTATAAAAAATCAATGCCAAGGCTGTGTGGTAGACAGCAGTCATTGAACTGTAAGAATGATAGAAGTAAAACTAAAAGCTTTCAACAAATATTGGAGAGAATAATGAAGATATCAAGATGTCTAAACTCTATCTGAATTTGGGAGCAGTAAGATAGCTAATGACCTTATTGTCAGAAATAGAGATTCTGATACTAGGTTACTGACACAAATCCTGCCTAGTCCAGCAGGATCAGAAGAGTTGCTACCTAGTAATTTTTCTAAAGATTTGGCACTAATTATCCTCTTGTAAGGATTTTAATGGAAAGAGTTGGGAGGAAGTACCTGTGTTGTTGGTCTATAGGATGTTTTCTCCTGTATTTCCAGAAAGACTCTTTTTCAGGACTGAAACATAAAATGTTTGAGTGATCTTGTGTTAGGGATAAAGAAAAATTACTTTGACATTAGCTATCCAGGGCCTTTTCTATGCATATGAGAAGGTTCATGGTTTCTGAGAGTGTTAAATCAGTGATGAACGCTTGTTCTGATGGTCTGTAATTATGCAGAGTGGGAGTATTGACACCACTAGTACATAACTGTCACTACGTTTACTTAAGAAATACTGATAAATGAAGGTGAAGTGTTGTTATTATGTGTTGATGTTATTCTGGTGGCTGATGTCATTCTGCCATGTACATTTTTGATGCATTAGATTTTATGGTTGAGTGTCGAAATAAATAGAAGTGCAACTGTCTCATAAATTGTTTTCTTCCAGTCATTTATTTCAGTACATATCAAAGGATTGATACCTTGTGGGCTATATCTTACCACTAGCATGTGTAGTCAGCTTCCCTGGAGTACCATTTCACTGCTCTCTGGTGAAAGTGCAGTAAAAAATGAATTAGAAAAAAGCATGGTCTCTAGTGTGTTACTTTTATAATGCTATTACTAAAGCAGCTGTAGTAGGTGAGATGGAGCCCCATCTGTCCCTGACTTCCTTATTCTAAATTATTGGATCTGACCTTGGTTATGAAGAAGTGTTTTCTATCTTTGCTATCAATGGAAGATAAATATGCAGAAATAGATTTCCCTGTATTTAGAATGCTCGTGTTTAGGATAGTGTATGTATATTTCCCAATTACATAAAAATGATATAATTTTGATGAGTTACAGTCCAAATAATAAAAATAGTGAAGGGTAAAGAATAAAAGGGGAAACAAAAAAAAAAAAACCCACAAGATTTTTCTACTTAACTATAATATAATTGATTTTGACAAAACTTAGTTGTTGGCAGAAGTGTATTAGTTTTCTCTCATGTGTAAGGCAAAAGACCTTAAGGGCATGGCAAAAATGAATAGGATATATGCTAGAAGAAAGTATGACTAGACAGCATTATTGACCTAATATTATTGAGACGGATCAGTGCTTTGCATCTGTTTTTATCTATTAGAGTAAATTAATTGGTGCTTTCAGTAGGATATGGAGACTGCATATTTGAATGATTTACTGTCCAAGGTATCTTAAATTTATCCTGTAGTGTATATATAGTATATAATTATCCTTTAATAATTGAGTTTTAAATAGGAAAATTACATAGCAAATGCCTTTGTTATAGCAGGCCAGAATTCTCAGATATTTGTTCAAATACATGCTGAAATAAATAGGATTGAACTCTGTCACTTAATAAAGTGTTGGTCTGTTCTTGACCTTTTTTACAGAGGTAGATGTCACTAATTGGCAATGTCTCTGGTCTAAAGCAGATACACTTAAATGTGCTGTAAGAAAAATAGCTTGCATGTGTATCAGTAGTCATGTAGTGTCTGAGCACATTGCAGGTACCCATTTGCATTTTTACCCAAATGCCTGGTCATGTTGTGCAGCCCAAGCTGAGACCTCTGATGTTAGAGCTGGAGAGCTGCTCTGTGAAAAAAAGTAACTGCTCTCATGTGTATTCCCATTTATATTCAGAAGAACTGGAAAAGGAAGCAGCTATGTTAGAAGTATTTTGGGTTCCAGTTTACATTTTCTCCTAGTTTTTTTCTTTTTCTTTTTTTTTTTTTCTTTATTATATGCACTTTGTTAAATTCAATTGTTTCATGTATGTTTTTAAAGTAAATATAAATTCAGATTCTGAAATATAAGATCTAAAAAATAACCAAGTGACACACTTTTTATTAGTTTAAGGCTTGGATTCCAAACTGACCAATACAATTAGTTATGAAAACACTTGTAGAAGGTAACACTGCATGTAATGAATAATTCTTCTTTAAATCCTTTCCCTAGTGTTTTCCAAGAGTAATATTTCTAGTGTAATTTAATATTGAACTCCTTTTTATTATTTCCTCTCTATTGATTTAATTAACTGAGGTGAAGAATATCTGTTTTCATGAAATGTTCTAGAATATATTAGGAAAATTGTTATAAAAGCTAATGTAATGCTATAAAACTTAGAATTTACTGTTTTCTAAACTTCATGCCTTATATTAGAAGGCTCTCTGGAAGGAAAAAAAAAAAAAGAATATTTAACTCTTTGGAAAAGTAGAACAGATGAGTGTCATTTTTTACTGTCTGTTATTTTTTGAAAATGCCATAAATATTATTACTTTATTAAGTCATCAGTGTTGATTCATAACATCGTTAATTCTACAATAATCTTATTTATTTTAATTACCTTTGGATTAAGCACTGAATGTGACATTCTTTACTGGATACTTACATCTCTGTGTATATGTAGCTTTTTTTCTGTCTGTTTACCTTTTCATGCATAAGAAATCTGCATTATTACAATAATCTTGTAAGAGCCCTTCATCTTCATACAAGGGACATGCACAAACATTAAACACCAGTCAGCATTGCTTAAATCTTACATATGTATCTTTTAAGACTCTGTTCAGTCCCAAGATACATATCATTCCAGCAATATCAGCACCTCATGATTCAGAGTTTTAGAAAGAAAACTAATATCCAGGTGTTAAAATTAGAGCAAGCTGCATGGTGATGTGTAGGAGGTGACTTCATAATCATGAAATAGCCTCATCTTTATTCTGCCACTTTACGAGAGAGGTCCCCTCACAAAACAAACAAGCAAGCAAACAAAACATTTCACTACTGTTTCTTCAGTTGAGAGTGGGGTTGAGGATGAAGCATCCTTGCTATACTACTTCTTATCCCATCAGCCATTACCTAGGGATTACAGATGCTCATGACAGACCTGTTGGTGTAGCCCCTTAGTCTCTTGTTTGCTACGTTCCTTTAGCTTCCTGTGCAAACAATTTCTCTATCAAGAAGGAAAAGCCCTGAAGCTTCCTTAATGCTATTATATCCACATCAGATCAGGATCATGAATTTTTATTAGCTTTTTAAGTTTTTCTAATCACTGTGGGTAATTTATTTTCTTGATACTGCTGTTCTGTTGTGAAGCTTGTGGTGGTTCATTTTGATAACTGCGTACTTCTTATAATTCTCAAAGGGTGATGAGAGTTTGCTAGTAGCTTAATCAACAGCCCAACTCTTTTCTAGTAATAGTAGATCTATGCTAGAATATGTGGGCATTTATGTATTCTTATCAATGAAATACCAATTTACTTTCATCAAAACTAGCAGATAGCCAGTGAGGAGACATGGAACACTACAATGCAAGAGAACAACCATCAATGAAAAGCTTTAATCTCATTTTGATTGGTTGGTTAGAGACGAAATTATAGGTACACAATTTTGAGTTATTATTTCTCTGATTGCTTTCATAGCAGATATTCCAGGTCTCACAAAAAAAAAAAAAAAAAAAAAAAAAAATCTGGAAGTTGTTACACTTTTAAATTTCTTTTTCATTGTTCTATTACTTATTAAATGATGCTCTCTCTACTAACTCCATGGAATGACTACTTTCATAAATAGGATATAACTTATTAAAACTTAACCACAGATAGTTTACATGTTGCATTTAGGGACCACAGTCGACCACTTTTTAGGACTTGCTTGAATAGAGTACTCTGGAAACAATGTAGTGGTAAGCATTGTCAAATAAGGCTCAAAATGACATTGAGATACGAGCTTTTGCTCAGAAACTGATCTTTCCTATGAATGCTTTCCCTCTTAAAGGGTGAATGTATTTTTTCTGGCCGTTCAGTCCTGGCTGTGGCGCTCCTTTAAGGATACTGAATGAGTGCAAAACCCTCATCCTCCTCACTTACAGAAGAAAAAGCTAAGCTCCAGAAAATACATATGTTACAGTTTGAGTCACCCTCTAGGTGCAAAGAATACTTTTTTTTTTTTTTCCCCCTATTAAGCATACTGTGAATAATGTCTTGAAGACTTTCAACTTACACTAGAAATTGTAGTATCACATAGCATGCCTCTTATTTATGAACAATGTGAAAATGATGTTACAGTGTTTAGCTTGCCATTAGACTATAATGAATGTGTTAATGGAAGGCAAACACATTTTGAAACTGAATCTGCATTCTTAAATTTTCCTGATGTATTTAAACATATAATGTTATTTGACTACAGAAGTTGTTCTTCCAGCTCCTCCATGAAAACACCAATGACCTGATCTTTAAAAAGTTCCATTTTAAGCTTAGTTTTAAGCAGAGAATCCCATTATGTGAATGAGCTTTTTGTTAATAGGCCTAAGTTAAGTAAGTCTTTTTTTGTTTACACAATCAGAACTAAAGACGTGATCCTACTGATTAACCTTGATTCTCCTTCCCCTTCTGCTTCTAAGGATTTGCTGGTGTTATGACTTGAACATTAAATCTCAACTTATCTACTAGTTTATCTGTTCCTGGGAAGTTGCTTGGACAGGAATGGAAGCTAAAATTTTCACAGAATGCCATAAATTTGTATATACAAAGTGGCAATTCAGTGGGATTAGTGTATTTAACTCATTTTGCTATGTAATCCTTAATACAAACTAATACATGAAATTTGTCAGCTGCATAAAAGCTGAATTTATCTTGAGACCATTAATAAGGTTTTCACGATGTATTTAACTTCAGCTCAAATTAAAAATCATATACTCTCACATTTCTAGAATAATGAATAACTATTCAAGGAAGAACACTTAAGTGATTTATATCTAGATGAAAATAATGGAGGGATAACATAAAAGTTACAAAAGACTATCTTGGTTGAAATGAAGAACAGACTCTCTTCCTACGAAAAGAAGCTTAGGAAGAACAATAAAGAACAATCTGAAATAAAAGCATGGAAATGTGTCTTCCTGTTCTGAAAAGATGAGTGAGAATGAGGATGACTTTGTGTATTTTAGTATTAACACATTATTCATTTTTTTTCAAAAATTACTTTTATATGCTCACACTCATGAATGAATTTAATAAATTATGAAATTATGAATGAATTATGAAATACTGTGTTCAAAGATGTCAATACATGCATCAGGATTGAATGAGTTGGGTCTTTTCTTTTGTTTTGGTGTCCTTTTGTGATGAACTACTGTTTTACATTCCTGAGAAAGAAGATGTTGATAATATGTGTAGCTTTTGTAAAAAAATAAATATCAGATAGTCTCAACAACAAAATAACGTCACCATCTTCTTCATGTCAGTATTGACTTCCACTGGTAGTTGGACATATTATTTACCAAAGTACACTTATTTTTATTTTTTACCTATTTTTCAAATACTGTGCTATGTCACACAAACTTTCTCGCAATAGAAAAGCACCACTCATTCTTTATACTAAATCCCCTCGTCTAAAAAAAGAAAGGAAAAAAAAATGTGTATACATAATACAATGCAAATAAACATGCATATAAGAATGTTTTTACTTTCTATTAGAAAGCATGCAAGATTTAAAAAGTTCTCAGTAATAATGAGTTCAGTTGTGGAACTGAAATTTATTAATTGTGCCTATGAAGAGTTGTTAATGACTTTTTTTTTTTTTTTTCATACCTTAGAGCATTGGAATGGGAAAGTGAGTAAAAATAAATTTATCAGGGAACTTATATTTAGAAATTTTAACAGACCAGTGTAACTACTGAGAAAAGGGAGCTTGAAGAGATTTTGGTTCACATAGATACACACATACATATACATATATATGTGGAGGGTTTTTTTGTGTGTGTGTGTGTGTGTGCGCCTACACAGTCTTCAAAATCAGATAATTTTTAAATGGAAAAAAATATCTCTTTTATCTTGTAGCTATAGGTTCTAGGGTTTAATTAGAAAAAAAAATGAACATTAGAACTACAGAAATATTAGTGGCAAAGAACTAAATTATCTACCTTTTCTTTAAAGTCACTGTTTTCCTGTTGATTCCAGTGAATGTTTTACTTACAGATTATTTGGTCCTGGATTATGCTTGCACGTAAATTTCTGAAAAATATGGGATGGATTTACCCAAGGAATAAAGGAGTGATCACAGGGAAGAGTACTTCAAAGTATCTAAGCAGACACTAAAGATATTTTGCTATTATAATAGCAGAAAGGAAAATTCTGGTAATATATATTAATTGTAAGAATGCAATGCATTTCTAATAGAGACATGCATAACCATTTAAATATATCCTCCTAAGAAATCATGTAAAGTACTGCTGTCATTTACATGTCTTCTCAAACCTCACTTTGAGATCTTTCTCATTTAACTTTTTTGTTTGTGCTGCACCTGGGTTTTGTACGCCATTCCTTTCTGAATTTGCAATACAGCAAGCTAGAAAACGTATGAAAATGTTTTCTTGGGGTATTTTGGTAATTTTCAATATCTGTAGTGACTGCACTGATGGAAGGTACAGAAGTTGCTTCTTATATTGTACAAATCATTGCAGATTTATATTGATGTCCTATTATAGAAAATCTAGTTACCTAGATTTGTGGAATCCTCCAACATAAAAAAGATCTACAAAAACAAGATATTCAGAAAAAAAACAAAAACAAAAACCTTAACATTCTACTAGTCTAGCTTGCCCATAGGGTGAAAAGTACAATTAAATGCTTGATGCTTGTGTTCATTTCTACTACAACATGACAAAAAAAAAAAATAGTTATTGCTGCAAACAAAGCTGTTATTTCTTTCAAAGTAAAAGAACATTTAAAATCTGACATGCAGAATTGTATTTACTCAGTCTGTTCAGATAGCCTTCTGTAAGACATTTGGTATTTTTCTAATTATTAGACATTTCTTTCTTGCCAAGACAACAAAAGTAGGTGTCTCAGATATTTCTGCATTTATCCATAGAAAAATCCAACACTTTGTTACTTATAGGCAGACACTTCCTGTTTACCTACTCACAAACACATGCATGTTTATTTGTATCCCCTTCATTCATCCATCTGGGCAAAGCTGCTTTTGTAAGTTATGTGACAGTTTTGTGTATCAATTCTGACTTGTGAATACTTTTCAAAATGAGTTGCTAAGTTATATTGTTTGCATTTAACAGATAACATATTTTACTGCAAATATCTATGAGGAAGCTGTGACATTCCATTTGAAGAATTATGAGTAACTCAGTCTAAAATGGAACCAAATGTATTTATTTATGGAAGTGATAAACTGAGAAGACTGATGGTTTAATACTAGCTGAGCTGGAAGAGTGAGAAAAGAAGACAGGAAGATAAGATTTTTTTTTTTTTTTTTTTTAAAAAAAAGGTGTGATCAGTATGTACATTTCAAGTGAGTAGAAAAAGCTAAGCAAAATGAAAGGATAAGTGCAGACAAAAGACAAATCTAATAGGTACTATGTAGAAGAAAAACATTTTTAGGGAAATTGTAAGAAAACAACATATTAGCAGCACTGTTGTGTGGTTGGGAGTGATTATAGTATGTTTGGCAGAAGAGAAATCAAAGACTTAAGGAGACCTCAGTTAAAGTGTGATGTGAAAAAGCATGTTTTTAAATGCAGACTTCAAATTTAGACTCAACATCTATGGATGTCTCCTTTTCTCTTTATTTATTTTTATTTCTATAGCTGCATAGGAGAAAGCCTAGAACAGCCAGTGACCATTGAACAGAGATCTTATTCATCTTTATGTCATTTAAAATGATTCCTTTTCTTCATTGTTCAGTTCCTGGGTGATAGTTTTACTTCTGAAGAGGATTTTCTTTTATTGGGGTTTTATGACTTCCATGATTCCTTTTGTTTTTGGTTTTTTTTTTTTATTTGAATGGAAGGATATAGATCAAAGGAATGACCTGATTCAGAAGTTGCAGAAGTTAATTCACTTTGTACACCTGTGAAACAATGAGTAGGGATTCACTGAACTGGTACCCCTTAATTATAAGCGTCATGAAATATATTTGTAATAAAAAGTTAATCTAGGCCTGCAGAAATTGTAACAAAAACTATGGAAGTCTAAAATGAAAAGAGGGCCCCTAATGTGTGTTATAGGAGACCTGAGAAGAAGAAGTTGTTAGGTTGTACCCTCAAGGGGTTCCTCCAAACTTCCCCCAGCAGCTCCAGGGAAAATATGTCCTGTTCCTCTGACTGCAGAAGCAAGTCAGACACTAATACAGTGCAAAAATTATGGTTATTGTCCTGCTCCAAATGACAGTGGTCAGGCACTGGGCTGCTCTACAGAGATCTCCAAATAATATTGATCACATGACTCACTGCCTTTTATATTTCTTCCCTTCTCTCCATTTCCTCTTTCAGATTCTTCCATTTTATCATTTTCTTGTCCCCTCCCAAATAAACAACTTGCTCTTAATTACCTTTTTCCTTATTTGTCTCAGTTTTTCTACAAGTGCACCCAAACTCAGTATTTCTGGTACTTTTTCCTAGATAGTCTTAACTTTAAATCTATTACTGGGGTATTTACCTAGGCAGTGTGGACAATGCAAGACTTGACTCTCCAAAAGAGCCCCTGTCTTCTTCTGGAGTGGTCTGTGAGGTTCAACTGCTTCTCACATAGGTCTTTTTGAAATCCAACCATTCCTCATGGCTCTGTCTGTAACTTCTTACATGGTTATCTGTTGCATCTAGCAAGTTTTGTAGTATCTGGTGGTTTCTGACTTTCTGTTCAGTTAGCTTAACCCCAGGCCAGTGCATTCGTCCTCTTTCTCCACCAGTTTTTCTGCAACTGAACAGTTGTGTCCAGCCTAGAGGCTGACCCTGCTTTGAGCAGGGTGTTCATGCCACTTTTACTGAAGCCAGATGCAATTTGCTTTGGTTTCATGTAATGCTCAAAACTAATTCAAACTCAAAATAAAATTCAGGTTACTGATTCTTCTTTGCAAAGAAACAGAAAGAAAAATCTTAGTATTTTTTTATTATTTTGCCAGTAACCAACCCAAAGAGATGGTCTTACTTTGCAAAAGTTGGGCAGTATTTGACCTTTTAATGCTGATTTCTCAAAAAACCGAAATCCATAAAAGGCATCCTAAACACTGAAATATTTTTTCATAAATTCCTCTTTTTTAATATTGATGTAATTAAGGACTTGTTGGTATTTCTATTGTGTTTTTTTTTCCTCCTCATTTATAACTCAAAATCATATTGATATAGATTAAAAAATTTAAAAGATATGCAAGATGCTCTCTTACTGAGGAAAGCAGTTGATGCTGAGTCCCACTGAACTCTAAGTAAAACCTTATCTTTGCTGAATTTGGAATTTTGCAACTTGCCTAGTGAGAACTGGAGTTTTGTCATTTGACTCCAGCTTACAGAAAATGACTAGGTCAATTGTCATGGACAGTAAGTTCAACATGATTACTATTTAAGGAAAAAAAAAAAATCTGTAAGTTGCATGCATTAAATGAAGAGCTTGTTGTGGCTTTTCATTCAGGAAGTTATTTAACTGCAATGTTTCCATTTGTGAAAAGCAAAACT
This sequence comes from Tetrax tetrax, assembly GCA_009806455.1. Classification (NCBI taxonomy): domain Eukaryota; kingdom Metazoa; phylum Chordata; class Aves; order Otidiformes; family Otididae; genus Tetrax; species Tetrax tetrax. Next base: position 114,940 of record WHYT01015790.1, read on the forward strand.
TTATAGAAGGGATGTTTCAATGGGGAAAAAAAAGGCTCAAAGAGATTTACTTATGCCATTTAAATGTTTTAAAATAAAAATGACTTTTACTTTGAAACCTAACTGATTTTGAATGTTCAAATATTCTATTTCAACAAAATATTTTATTTGTATTAAATGGAAGTGGCTTATTTACCTTCACTTAATTTTATTTTCCTTGATTTTCTCAGTAATGTTCCTAACATTAAAAATGGAACAAAAGATTTGTTTTCCTTCCTGTCTTGTGAAGTACCTAAAAAACTCCTAGATTATTTCAGAAACAATGGTGATGATTTAAGTTTTGAGTGAAAGGCAAGGTAAAAATTGGCCAGGAAAAATGTATTTTATTTATTTTTTTTTTATATTGAAATGCATCACATTTAAGGCATACTTTCTCACTACTCTTGACACACTGGATAAGGAATGATTTCAAATTTCAGGCATATACAAGTAAGGGTTTTTTTTTTTAAAAAGGTTTGGTCATTTAACAGTTTTCTCTAAAACACTTAGATTTAAGTTTATGTGAACAATAACATATTTATCACCCTTCTAACCTGAGAAATATATATATACTGTGTATTATGTAGTGGGAAAATTTCTGTTACAAAAATATAATGAATAATTTCCATTATTTTAAGGAGTTTCAAATACGTAGTGTTAGAATCATAGAATCATAGAATCACATGGTTGGATGGGACGTATAAGATCATCTAGTCCACCCGTCTTCCCACTACCATTGCTGCCACAGCTACTAAACCATATCTTGTGGCTCCTCATCAAGCCGCCTCTTGAACACTGCCAGGGACGGCAACTCCACCACCTCCCTGGGCAGGCCATTCCAGTGCCTGACCACTCTTTGGGAGAAAAAGTTTTTCCTCACGTCCAACCTAAACCTCCTCTGGTACAACTTGTGGCCATTTCCTCGGGTCCTGCTTGTTGCCTGAGAGAAGAGGCCAAACCCCTGCTCATCACAACCTTCCTTCAGGAAGCTACAGAGTGCAATGAGATCTCCCCTGAGCCTCCTCTTCTCCAGACTAAACAATCCCAACTCTCTGAGCCACTCCTCATAAGACTTGTGCTCCAGACCCCTCACCAGCTTTGTTGCCCTTCTCTGGACACGTTCCAGGCCTTCAATGTCTTTCTTGTAGTGAGGGGCCCAAAACTGAACACAGTACTCGAGGTGCGGCCTCACCAGCGCCGAATACAGGGGGATGATTACCTCCCTGCTCCTGCTGGCCACACTATTTCTAATGCAGGCCAGGATGCCGTTGGCCACCTGGCCACACTGTTGGCTCGTGTTCAGCTGAGCATCAACCAACACCCCCAGGTCCCTTTCCTCTTCACAGTCCTCCAGCCACTCAGCTCTGAGCCTATAGCACTGCTTGGGGTTATTGTGGCCAAAGTGCAGGACCTGACACTTGGCCTTGTTGAACCACATCCCATTCAGCTCAGCCCAGCGATCCAGCCTATCCAGATCCCTCTGAAGGGCCTCCCTACCCTCAGGCAGATCAACACCACCACCCAACTTGGTGTCATCTGCAAACTTACTGAGGGTACACTCAACCCCCTTGTCTAGGTCATCAATAAAGATATTGAACAAGATGGGCCCAAGTACCGACCCCTGGGGGACACCACTTGTATCAGGCAGCCAGCTGGACTTGACTCCATTAACTACTACCCACTGGGCACGGCTCCCTAGCCAGTTCTTTATCCAAAGAAGGGTATATCTACCCAGTCCACGGGCAGCCAGTTTCCCTAGGAGAATACTGTGAGAGACCATGTCAAAGGCTTTGCTGAAGTCCAGGTAGACCACATCAACAGCCTTTCCCTCGTCCACCAGTCTGGTCACCCAATCATAAAAGGAAATGAGGTTGGTCAAGCATGACCTGCCTTTTGTGAACCCGTGCTGGCTGGGTCTGATCCCCTGGATGCCACGCATATGCCAAATGATTGAACTGGTGTTGAACTGGTAGCAAACTATGGGAGGTAAAAGTCTAACTCTTTCTTAAGTATCTAATGTCTACGTTGGATCTCCCTTCCCCTCCTTTATTTTTTTTTTTACCAGTTATGTGGGTTGCCACCATACTGGTCAGAGGAGCTCTCGCTGTTCATTTTCAAGAAATAATTTATTAGGACAAACAGCGCCTGTGGATTATACACAAGTGGGCATGTTGTGTGTTCTTCCTATTTAAACTGGATAATTGCTCATCAGAGTCTCATGTATTTGCTTTGTTCCCTGACTGGGTGACTTGACCTTTATAAATGGGAGGAATGACTCAAGAAATCACTGAAATCTTTATTCTGCTAGCAAGTTCCTCGGGAAAAGGAACAGCACAGAAGAAAAGCCTCTGCTGCTTTGGGAATGTAAAAGGACCTTTGTACCATCTTGCACATCTGCTTTACCCTTTACTAGCTACATGGACTCCAAATACAATTGTAGATGGATTGCTTTCTGGTTGAAGAAAAGAGAAAGACATGAGTCATATTCATGAATCATCTCTCTGTATTTCACAGTTGTTCCTTTCACAGCAGGTAATGGCTAGCATGACTGCATGTGCAATTATAGTTACAGAAACGGTGGCTAGATTTTATCTGACTAATGGGGTTGTTACTGTGTCATGGTTCTGAAAGTCACTCTCTATGCAAACCAAATTGGTATAGTTGCAAAAAGTATTTCTTCAGTTCTTGATTGTGGCAGAGCACATCTGTTATCCTGAGGTTGCTATATGCTTGCTTATCATACACAAAATAGGTTTGTATGCCAACTGCGGACAGGCATTGAATCTCTTAATCTTGTTTTAATGTCATATTTTCACTAACTGTTTGTTGTAGTTGTTAAATGCCTATCTATATTCAGTCCTGTTTGCAAATTAAGTACTTTTTCTGTCTTGTTTGCAAACTTTGTGTATCTTCCTTTGTTCAGGAAAGATCATGTTTCTTTACTCATTTGCACTGTCTTTCATAAAATGTATTTGCTCGACGGGATAACAAATCTCTTGATTTGTGGTGTTTAATATTTTCCTGTACCCATTCATGAATATAAGAATACCTTCTAATAACCTTCTTCAACATATTTTCTAAGATCAATAAGTCTTTTAAATCATCTCTATAGCTAACCACTCACTGGAGCAATTTATTGCTAACGGCAGCATAGCAGATCACAGCTCATCTTGCACATCATCTAACCAAAGCAACAATTAGACATACTTTTAAAAATCCTGTTATGACAATAAGACTTGAATTCCATAGTGGTTCTAATGTATTTCCAGCATAACAGTGCAGGTGAGGCTCTAATGTGACCTGCCTGTTTGTATCCTGGCTATTAAAACCTCTTTTCTGATGGGAATTTCAAGGGCTGATAAGGTTTTGTTATAGGTCATGGGTGGTTTGTAAAAATTGAAATTTTTTTTGTGTATAAAGGACTGGACACCATCAATTAAAAAAAAAAAAAAAAGTTGTTCTTAAACCACAAACCATTCCTCTTAAAAAAAAAAAAGGCAACTTTTATTTAAAAATAGTTAAAGATGCTGCCTTTATTTTTTTATCATGTTGGGCATCAGTGTGCCTAGAATCCTTCATTTGGGCCATGTGGTATCAATCTCCTTTGCCATATAATGTGCAGCTTTAGTTACCTAGCTGTGATGTGGGTAATTTTTTACTCATTGTGAGTGGAGTCTCAGTTGATGCTACCCATTAAGAAATCCATTAAAGTTTATGTTTAGTGATTAGCTACACATAGAGTATCTTGAGCACTAGTCCACATTGCTTTTTATTAATTTCTTGAACTCTTGAAGCTGCTATTTTGAGATGTTTGTATAAGACAGTCTTAAGAGTCCTGTTTAATAAAAAAAAAAAGGAGTGATAAAGCAGATGCCAGCCCAGTAACTACTGGGTAGTTTCTTTTGCTACAAGCAATATTAAAACCTTTTGAATGTTTCTTCTGACTATTTATCTGCTAAGGCTTTTTCAGTTTTTCACACTCTCCGTTCATCTTTTTGGTGCTGTTAGGTAAGGTTCCAGTGGGGTTTATGGATCCATAAGATATAGATAAATCCCATCTAGATATAACGCACAACTAATCTACTTTAACCTAGGTGTTATCAGGAAGTAGTTCTGCCGAGGGCTGCTTGCACTAGCTCAGCATTTCTGTTCTCTTTTAATTGCAGGTGCTGCTAGGCTTTTCTTACAACTTTCTTCATAACAAAGTCTGAATTCCAGTTCACATGCCTTTTTTTTTTAAGGCATGTGGGGCATCTTCTATAAATAATCTCAAAAGCTTATATTCATACCATATCTGTTCTGTTTTATGATTCCAGTTATTCTATATTAGCCAGCAAGGTAGCTTTTTAAGGCCTGTTGAGCTAACAGGAAGTCTGGATTATGAACTGTTTAAATATTAGAGATAAAAGTCAAGGAAAAATGAAAATTAACTTTAATCTAGAACTTCATAGAATCATAGAATCACATGGTTGGATGGGACCTATAAGGTCATCTAGTCCAACCGTCTTCCCACTACCATTGCTGCCAAAGCTACTAAACCATATCTTGTAGCTCCTCATCAAGCCACCTCTTGAACACTGCCAGGGATGGCGACTCCACCACCTCCCTGGGCAGGCCATTCCAGTGCCTGACCACTCTTTGGGAGAAAAAGTTTTTCCTCACGTCCAACCTAAACCTCCTCTGGTACAACTT
>WHYT01015790.1:121359-146209 GCA_009806455.1 Tetrax tetrax
GGCAGTTACCTTACAAATTAAAGAAAATTTCCTCATGCTATTGAAGTAAAAAAAAAAAAAAGTAGTTCAGTTTCTTATTTCTAAAAGATCTGTCAGTATAGAACTATAATGTCAAAACATTTGTAGTTATTGAAATTACTATTAAACTATTTTAAGAACATTTAACTATTTTTTTCCCTAGTTTTCAGTCTCATGCGCATAGCTACAACATAACTACAATAAAAGTGAAAGACAACAACACGTAATACAGTTTTAAAATGTTTTCCAAAACAGTTTTGACACTACTTCTGTCAGATTGACTAGCATGTGCACTGTTTGTTAGAAAGCTCTGATGATTGTATAGTATGTCTCTATTGCATAGGCTAAGAAAAACTTTGTGCCTTATTTTTTCATGTAAAGTCCCATCACTTGTCTCTGTCATCCTTGGGAAAAGAGAATAGAGATCAACTATAGATGAATCATTTCCCTTCATCTACCTAGAAATTTCACTTTCTTCTGACAATTACCAGAGGTCTACAGGAGTACTGTATATTCTCTTGGCAGTCTATCAACCTCTTATCCAGAAGGATAAAACAAAAAATAACTTCCAGTTTTTCTTCCTCATACTAGCCCATTATTCTGTGTTTGGTCTCCAGGTCAATATACCGTTATTTCTGCAGTGCTGAAGGATATAACACTGGCAATAGACTAAGCACAGGCAATGCAGGAAGAAAGAGATATTTCCCTACTTGATTATTTATATCTAAATAATCATGTTAATTTGAAGCTGGTCGGATATTGCTAATGGAAGAATTTGTTCTGACAGGGCGGAATTCTAGAGGACGGAGTGCAGAGGAAGAAGTCACAAAGTATAGGAGGACTTATACAAGTTCCAGAACTAATTGTCACTCCGTTACTGTGGGACTGAAAAGGGTCCCCAAGGGATGTGACAAAAGATGTGCAGAGCTGTGCTGAATGAGCATCTGCAAAACTGAATAATTCAGATGAATTCAAATATGTGGTTAATTTGATTACGGGAGATGGGGGACACTGAGGTTCAGGACAAATCTCTGCTACTAAGGGTGCATCTACTCTGGATGGTGAAGCACACACATTTCGCATCACTGGGCTCATACTGGTTTCCTGGGAATTCATTATAGTGACTTGCTGCCACACTGAGCAGTAACTACTGTGCTGTAATGATTTTCAGCAATGCTGGTAGAACTTTAACACCTCATATTATTTAATTATTTATTTTAATTTTAACTCACTCTGACAGTCTCTTGAGACACACAACTCATTTTCATGAGAGCTCCCAGGAGACAGGAATAACACAAGTCTACTCTGCAGTTGTATACATCATTATAACAAAAACCATAAAGCAGGACACTTAATCTGAAGCTGCAGACAAGAGCACTGAGCAGTCAGTAACTCAGTGTGTTAGCTTAAGGCAACAATCTAAGGGATTTCAGGAAGTTCAGTCCTTTTTTTTTTAGTTACTTGCAGTTCAAGTTCATCTATTCTTCGCTTTACAGTCTTTTCTGTTTTAACTGTTCAAAGTCTTTCCCTCTGTACTTCCTCCTGTAGACAATCTTTGCTCTCTTCATGGCAGAGTTGAGGTTTCTTTTGGAGGAGTGGGGCAGGTTTTTAATGAATGTTTATGCTAGATCTTTAGTAGGAGGTTGCTGAGTAAGTAAGAATAAGGATTCTTTTTACTGAGCATTAATTAGACTTTCATTTTAAAATATTTTTACCAGAGTGTAAATACTTCAAAGAATCTTCATTAAAAATGCTTCCTCTTTTAATTGTTGGATTTGTTGTAGTGGAAACAATTCTCCAGGCTTCATACACAATTCAAGAACAGTTGAGGCCTGAACATCTAAGCATGATTATAACAGGAAATAGATGTCGTTATCATCTTTCTTTTTACTATTGTTATTATTTTAGAAAATATTTGTTCAGAATAAAGAATTTTTAAATTGTAATTTTGGGGAAGGCGTTTAACAGTTAGTCTTTTAATTGAGTTAAATAACATAGTGGTTTTGGCAAAATGTAAACTAAATACCTCATAACTAATGTTAATGCTAAGAAGAACCGATATTTTTGAGATTAAGCCCTTCACAGGTTGCTACTTTTTTGTTTACTGCAAGTCATATATAAGCCAAACTGTAAAACACAGTTTACAAGCTCCACCTTGTAATTAATTTTTTTTTTTTTTTTCCTATGGAAGACTTCTGAGAGGGTGGGAAAAAAAATTCTGTATAGTAAATCTTGATTTGTTGCTATCTTCTGCACTCATTTATATTCACTCTTTTATAAGGCAAGAATTTTCCAGCACCACCATCCTCACTGGTTTTGTACAGGAAAGCTCAGTAGTAATGATTCAAATACATTTTAAATGTGCCATTCTGGGAAATATCAATGCACTTTATATATAATTTTTAACTTATTACGCACTGCTTATAGTCCTATGAACTGCTCCCAGGCATTTCCTAAGATGGAAACAAAGGGAAGAAAAATAATACTTGAATGGATAAAACTGCAGCCTTATCATTTTGTGAGGTACTACTTAATTTTAATGTACATCTGAAGTATAACAATAACTAATCTATTTAAATAGCTCATCTGTAAGTATAGAAATCTTTAGAAGGAAATTGCATGCCTCAAGGCAAAAACTGATTTCTAGCACGAACAAAGAAAGAATGCAGTAAGAAACAAATGTGACTCAGAATGTCTGGATTATGTCCCTGGTATAACTTAGACTTCATACAACATTTAGTTGTGAAAAATTCCTCTTAAATAATGTTTGTACTTAAGGCAGTAATACATGACGTTGTATGAACTCATTCTGAGATGGGATGTGAAGTTTTTAAGAGACCAGTGTCTTGATCTTTGTAGGGGTTGAGAGGAGATCACACTGATATAGAAATAAGAAGCAGGGTAATACTAAATGTCTAAAAATGTCTTTTCTCCATGGAAAATACCATACAGAGTTTATTTTTGAACTCCTGCCCAGCCTCAGGAGACTGGAGTTCTTTACTTCAGCATAACCCACTGTCCTGAACTGAGTAATAGCAATGAAAAATACGTCATATCTAAGTATTTCTAATGTACAGAAGTCTTGAAGTATTCTTCCATCGTTCTGATGAGACACTACACTAGATGAATACAGAAGAAACCATGGTTGGGCTTCCAGAATTATGGATTTGAAAGAAGCATAAGGGAAAGAAATCTGTAGCCAAAAGACAGTTGATGGACTTCCTTCCACTACAGTATTTTTCCATCTGATTTCTAATTTCTTGTTTGGTTCTTTTTTAGGGATTTTGAATTTGTTCTCTTGGGTTCCTGTGAAACTTAGAAACAAAATCAGTTTCATTGTGTTTCTGTTTTTGTAACTTGTAATGGCTTTGTGATACTCAAACTAAGCCAATATTGGAAGGCAGTTCTAATTTTTGTAGATTTAATTGCATGTTTTGAGGCTCCTGATTAACTGATCTTTGATCTATTCAGATAACTGAACAAACACTACCTTAGGGTAACAATTTCTCTGAGGTTGAAGAGTTTTCTAATTTCTTTCAAAGTACTTTACTTCAGTAAAGTGCCACATCAACTACCATGCATGTTTTCACATTTACTATCATAGTATAAAGGGTTATGTTTTCCTTTTTTGAAGTTGAGAAAATATTGTCGCAGGGAACTTAGACGCTTTTATAAAAACAATACTGATCATCTAACCAACAATACCTGAACTTTCTGTCAGTATTAAATAATTTTGTGAGTATGATATTGTTTGGAATATATGTAAAGCACAGGGGTTAAAAGTGCACATTTTGACTGAAAGTTCCTGTCAGTATTCTGTAATATTGGCTCAGAATCCTCAATGCCCATTTTGGAGGCTTTCTTTTGAAAACCATCATAGCCTGTGTATTTTTCACCATGTTGGATCTCCATGTGGTGTACAGAAGATCAAGAACTCATGTGAAGTGAATTACGAATCACTATCTCTCTAATGTAGTAGTGTTTTTATTTTACTGCCAGACCAAATCAGTGGTTTGCACATAAAGGCCAAAGGAACTGTCCTGAATCATCCAGTGTTTAATAATGTTTATCTTTTCATAGCTTGGAAAAGCCATGCTAATTCTTATGTTATTTTAATAAAAACAATCTGAAAACACTTTTTCAGGAAGGATTGAAAACAAATTTTAGTTACAGTGAGAGCTTTTGAGAGTCTGGTTAGTACAACTATGAGTATAATCTAAGGTCAGAAACCTGAAAATTACTGGTTTTAGTGATGAGTAAGTGGCTTTCTTTTCTTTTCCTATTAGATAGAAAATGGTCGGCAGTGGAACTCTATTGTGAAGACCTCAGAAGAAATATCAAAATTTCCAGTCAGCTTTTCATAATGTAAATATAATTTGAGCTTTCCCAAATGGGCAGCTAAACCATGAACAAGCAGAAAAACCCATTTTGGACTGTATTTCTGAACCAGACTTCACCTTCTGTCTTGGGAACTTATTAAAGGATTACAGCTGAAAAAGAGAAGAGAAAGAAAACTTTGAACAGGAAGCTTATCCTACAATGAGACTAACAAGTACATCTTGTATCTGCCCAGTCCTAGTTTGTCTCTGTTTTGTGCAGAGGTGTTATGGAGCTGCTCACCATGGCTCCATCAAGGTGACCAGAAATCAAACCAAACATGTAGAAGGTGAAACAGAAGTACATCATCGTCCCAAGCGTGGATGGGTGTGGAATCAGTTCTTTGTTTTAGAAGAACACATGGGACCAGATCCTCAGTATGTAGGAAAGGTAAGGTCATTGTCTTCTTTTTGGTTTTGTTTTTCCCATTCCCTGAAATGTGCATTGATAGAGGAAAACCAGGTATCTCCTTAGATGACACCTCCTTTTTTAAAGGAGGATACCTCTTGGATTGCTGCATACATGCACAGTGAACTTGCCGGTTGTCAGTGTATACTTTCTGTTTTTATTATAAAGAAAAAAAAAGATAAATAAAAGTAAATATGATAAAGATATTAAAATATGATAAAATAGTGGGTTTTTTTCTGAGCTCAGCTAAACACAGAGTGAGTGTAGCTGATCCTCTTACATCAGATTCTGTAGAAATCCAAATGCCTGAGGCTTAAAGAAGTCACTGCTAAAGACTTTTCCAGATTATTTCGGAATAAGATTCAGTTCTACTTCTGGGAATATTACAAATACAGCCTAAACTCCATAAGGTATTCATTCCAGTTTGAGGGTAGGGTGGAAAAGGACTCCTTCAAAGGAAAATCCTCTGTGATTTTCTTCATAAAAAGAGGCAAGAGGTCTATTACTTGTTAGAGTTCCTCAGAAGCCTGTGAGAACAAGCCCTGCATTTATGTTTTGACATATATAGTGAGTTTCAGGCATAAAGTTTATGCTGATACACTTGTGGGCTGGCCAGCTGAAGTCTAGTTTATCATGTTGTCTTTATAACTTGTGTTTTAAATTTGCATTAAAATAACACAATACTGCATATATACCTTTATTGCAAGATGTATGACAGATGGATCTTTTCTCCCCCTGCATACTGTCTTTCAGCATTATGTTAGAATTTTTTATTTTACAATCTAGATTAATCTTAATTTCCTTAATTAAAATTGTGAAAGACATTGAATATGAGAAGTGAACAAAAGATGGTTAATGGGGATGAAGGCATGGAAAAGGAATAATTTCATTTTAGTTTGCCTTCAAGCTGGGAATCCTGGAAATTATATCTTAGAATGAAGAATATCCGAGGAAACTAATAGCTTCTGAAATCACACGTGTCTGGTAGCAAGGGCTTTCAAATTTGAACAGTATCGTCTGAACTAAAAATAGCAAGTGGAACATCTGTATCTAAGATATTGTTAACACAAAGACCAAAAAAAAATTTATTTAGTTATGCTAACCTTAGTAAAATATCAAATATTTCAGCATACTGAAAATTGTTGAGATTTGTGCAGGAAATGTAAACTGAGAAAGGACCTTTCTAAATGGAGATAGTGGACTGCATTGAAAGAGAAGCTTTTAAAATGGGTAAGGGGAGGAGGAGATATGCTTCCAGGCCCATCTTAGACTGATTAACATTTTAATGAATGATTTTAGAATAGAAAAGACATTTTACAAACATTGCTGATGCAAAGCTATGCAGGAGAATCAAAACATTATCTGGAAAGAGCCAGATAGCATGAATAAGATTTGGATATGGAGACACAGAGTAAACCTCAGGACCACAATGTGAAAAGGCTCTTAAAGAAGAATATAATGAATTTCTGTTATACACTACTGGTTTGTCAGGTGTTCCTCTGTACTTGCCATTCTCCCCCGGCTTTTCCTCAAAGAATTCACTGTGGTATTCATAATTTTCTACTGCGAGTCCTTTACAACATTAGTAAGCTTGTCTTTGCAGAAGTTTTATGGAACTTAGAAGCATTTCTATTCTATTTTACAGTTGTTGTGATAGTTCCGATGACCTGATTTACAGCAAAGATCAATCATATTAGCTCAGGCATACATTTTTAATTCAGAAAAAAAGGAAAGCCTGTCTGAAACTGACATAATATTAGTAATTAGCAAAATTTCGGGAGTTCAGGCCATTGAGCACATCTACTTTGAGAAATAGATGTTTTACTGATGTTACATTTAATTGTACACACCTCATCAAGGACTAGTTCTACGTGTCTTTAATTTGACAAGAGGTCTTCATGCAAAGCCCTTCAGTTCATAAAGGAAGGCTAGTGAGCAGTGTCCTTTAATTCCAGGCTTCTGTTTGGTGGCAGTACGCTATCAATTCTGTCAGTTATTAACTCTGCTTCACTGGTGAGAGTTTTGCCGTTTGAGATCTGTCCTTTCACATTTTTCACACCCAATTTGGGAGTAACATCACGGAAAGCAGAGTCATTACGTACAATGCTGTTATAATGATTACAGTCATTGTCATGGAAATACACACTGAGGACGAGAATAGGGTAGGCCTGCAATGGAAATTGTACAGTTTGACATTCTTATCATTGAATGACTGTCAAGAGGATGGATTAATTTACTGCCATCATCTGTTATACAGCAAGTGTTAGGACAACAAGTCATCTTTATATTTTAATATCAAACATATCCCCATTCCTCAGTCATTATTTCTTTTATCTGAAAAAAAATATAATTTAGAGACTGGAAATCTGTATAAAATTAATCTGTATTAGCCATATTCAGAAGCTTTTTATAGGAACATGGCAAAACCAAACACAGGTACTGGAAAAATGAGCTTCTCGTAGAAATGAAAAATTATCCTTCTGTAGATCTTAAATATTTTCTATGGTTCTGGGATTATTGAACTGGTTCCCTGCTATTACACTTAAGGTAAGTCTTTAAGTTTCAGGGTATGTTTTCCTGAACAAACAACTCCAAAAATTGTTTTGTATTAAAAAAGATATCTTTAAAGAATTTAAAACCACAGTAACTTCTTTTTTTCTAAAATGATTAATTATTTACTGAGGGTTTCTTGAAAACTTCCCAATGATCAATAGTATCTAACAATCTTAGTTCTGACAGGCTGCTCATCTGTGGGTGCTAGCATGTCTCTGTGCACGTGTGCACTGGAGAAACTGTGGAAATTTGATTACCCGGGAACAAATATCCTTGTCTGAAATGAGAAGCTTGAATCCACAAAACTGAGCTTTCAGCTACATGAGCCTTCTTGTGTTTTGCATCTCTCTGATGAAAACCATTCAAATGAAAACATAGCTGTGAGTACTGAAAGGGGTAGGGCTAGTGAATGCACCATGGCTTGGTGAGGAGTGAGGTACCTACTGCACCAGCTCAGAAGAATGAAGATTCTCCTGAGGAAATCTAGAAAAACTTGTGCTCTAGGGCTGCAAGCTTTAACATTTCTCAGTTGCCGTGGCTGATATAATTTTTATTTCTTTCACATTTTCTGCATGCTTCCAGGTTAAATAATTCACATGTCTGGACATGGAAAACAAATAACAAATAAATAATTTTAGGAAAGAAGGGAAACTGAGTACTTATATGTCTGCAACATTCTTCATTTTCAACCTTCCCACCTTTTTGTCTCCTTCAGATTTCTTAAATATGAGTTGCACTGAAAGCAGGTCATAACTACACATTCACTGTTCTTTTTGCTTTGGAGAAAGAAGTAAATGTTCAGTGGTAAAAGGGAAGATCAGTGCTGGCTTGAGGCTGAGTGAGTCATGATATTAGAGGGAATAACAGAGAAATATAATGAACAAGACTGACACTTGATTTCTCTGTGGACCCTTTGGATCTCTGAAAGATCGAACAGATACCTCTGAATCCACTTCAGGTGTCCTCTGAAGGGTAAATAGGAATGGCTCTTCAGGTGTTCAGCTCGGTGTTGTTTTTCAACTGCATTTTTCTTCACAAATTTGAAGGGTAAGAGGAGCGACACTTTACTTCGTTCTTACATTTTTACCTATAACTCAAAAACATGTTCAAATTTGATTTGATGGGGGAGATAAGGAAGTATGGAACAATGGAAATGAGTATGAATACAGGAAAGGGAAGAGGAAAGTATCATTTTTTAAATTTCCTGAAATGATTGTGCTGAAAGTTAGATTAGGAAGGAAATCCCAGGTGTTATATTGGATTTTCAAGGTAGTAATTTCATCAATTTGTTATTTTACTTTTGAAAATACAGAACTACAGCATAACAGACTTGTCATTCAAAATTCTATCTCAAGGTAACAAGGTGACATGTCATTGCAATAAATTAGTTCTAATACAGGAGAATGAACCTAATTTTCCCTGATCATATCAAGACAATTTCACATCTCAGATTTAATGACAGTAAAGGGAAAATACGTCTATTTTAAAATAACTGCTAGGGAAGAAACAAAAGTTGGGTTTTAAAATTAAAATGTTTTAATTCAATGATGTTAGATGTTTAGATGAAATAAAGCATATCAGATGTTTCAGCATTTTAAACATAAGAAAACAATTTCAGAATTTCTTCTTGTAAAGAAGTGTTTTTCTTTTATGATAAAGAAAATGAAAAGGAAATTGTAGATATTATAATTAAAGATTTTGCAAATATCTTGTTAGCCATTTTCATGCCTTTGTAAAAGGTGTGCAAGTGGCATAATCAGCTTCCAGAATAACGTGCATCTCATTTTCTACCATTGCTAGTTTCACAAATAATATGTTTAGATAAAACTGTTTTCATCTATAGCTAGCAAAAATGTGGTAGCAATAACAACTTAAATATATAAGTACAGATTTTTATGTTCTTTTATGGACATTTTTTGCTTCTTTAAAATTTTATACTAGAATATACCTATATAGAAAAGAAGATAAAAAGAAAAGGAGGGCCATTTTTGCTCAGCAAGCTTTAAAATCACATATTTCATGTGTCTAGTGTGAAAGATATTAACTTTTCAATTTTTCCAGTGCTCTTAGAAGGGGGAACACTGATATTGAATGAATACACTAATATTTGAGCAAATATTTTAGCTTCACAATTTTTAATTCAGGACCGAGATATTGCCAGCTTCTTCCAAAGGATCTCTTGGCAAATCTGTGAAAAATTGAGGTTACAAATATTTGCACTGAAAAGGTAGAGGTTTATATTTTTGAGAGATCTCTTTTACTAAAAAAAAAAAATAAATTCTTCCTTTTACAGTTTCCCCATAGGTCACTAACCACAGATTTTATAGTACCTTCTATTTACTTTGGTCTTTATGATTTTCTACTCTTTGATTACTCAAAATCACCTTCTTCCCTGTTGCAGCATTTTCATTGCATGAGGTCATTAACCTCAGATTTTACAGTACTTTTTATCTGTTTTGATCTTTATGCTTTTGTGCTCTCTGATTACTCAGGTCTTAATTCTTGTCACCCTTACTGTTGCTAAATAACATTTTCAGTCAGTGCCATTGAAGCTGATGGAAAGACAACATTGATCTTATAGGACAATGCCTTATTTCTTTATTCTTCTGTCTGTCTCCCACTGTTGCTCAGGTAGCATCCTTACCAAGAAACAGAGGAAATGTGCCCTCTGTCTTAACTTATGTCATCAAATCTGAGGTTATATTGCGCAACATTTTATGGCCCTATATCATGTTAGCCATCTCATTTTCTCCTGTATTTTTACAAAAAGCTAACTCAAGACTGTGGCCAATGCAAAAGCTTTAAAAAAATTGCACACATGTATACTTGCTTTTTTTTTTAGTTCTGTGGGCACAGACAACCCCCTTTGCCACTTCCATGCTGATAGGAACCCTACCTTTATTCAACAGATGTAACTTGGTTTCTTTTCGAGGGTGCTTTACTCAAATTCTACAAGTCATAGAATGCTGTGGACCTTTAGGTTTTGTTTATTGTTTCTAAAGTGCAATCTCTAAACATTCAAAGGTTATTTGAGGGAAAACCAAACTCAAGGGAAGAGAGTGCTTTCATCAGCCCAATCAGTGTGACTTTCTTCCAGTGTGTTCAGTCATATCTGCCGTTTCCTGAAGCATAGTACTTGCACGGCAGTCCTTTGACAGAAAATGGCTATATACAGACTGACAAGGGCATTTTGACTTGACAGACAAACCAAACAAACACGAAAGCATGAACATATTGAAGTTCAGTCCTAGTTCAAAGACCTGGGATAAAGTGTTTACCTGGTTTAACTTCATTTAAGTCAATGTGAAATAGCACCAAGAAGAAACTTGGTCTTTTATGTTGAAACAGCAACATTGAATCTAATATGTCAAAGTAATAACTGTTTTTGTGAGGAAGCTTTATACAGTCTGTCAGTTCTATATTGCAAAATGTCAGTTTGCTATGTGGAGGCTGTTATTTCAATTAATACTTCAAAATAATTTTGTCAAGGTGATCTAATCTTCCCCAAGATTCTTATGGAATGAAAAAGTCTGTACAAAACTTGACCTCTTTTTTTTTTTTTTTTTACTTCTCATACTTTCATGATTTTGACATACCAGCAGCTGAAGTTCTCTGGCTTGTATATGTTCTTTATTCTGTACAACAATATTGATGAAACCAACATCTTTTAGGTGGAACTGCCATTTCTCACTTAAACACTTTAGCAGTTGTTTTTTTTTTTTTTGTGAAGAAAGCCAACTTTGTTGTGCCTAGCCTTGCTCCTTCCTTTGTTCTATTTTGATCATATATTGGTTTTACATGGTGAAGTGCTGATAGTGGTTGGCTGCAGGGGCGGCCCACGTGAGGGGGCCTGTGGGAGTTCAACCCATAAACTTTTTTCAATCTTATTTTTTCCCCTTCATGTTGAGGAGGAGGAGTGCGAGAGCAGCTGGGTGGGCATTCAGCAACCAGCCAAGGTTGACCCACCATGAAGCTGGTGTGGTACAACTTACCTTCTGTGTAACTGCATCTTTAACTTATACTGTACTTTGTATGCATAGCCTCTGTCAATTATTGTGTAAAAATTATGTGAAATGCCAAAAATACTTAGATTCTGTATTTAAAAACAAAACAAAACAAAACAAAACACAAAAGAGGTAGTGTGTCAATTACATTCATAAGATGTGGCAATTAGGAAATAAAGAGAATTCTGCATTTTTATATTAATCTTGAATTTGGTAACTTCATTTTTAAGGATATTTACCAGCTAATCTTAAATTAATAGGTGTAGGTGAAGAAGCTGAAGATGTGTGGACAAACTCGAGCATGAATTAGCATGTCAATTTCTACTCAAGTACCTTCTCAACTTTATTTTAAGAAAGGTTGTCATTCACCTTCATTACCTGTATAACTTTTCACGCCCACATGCCTTGTTGTCTTTTTAAAGATACTGCTGCATCATTTGGCTATTCAGTATATTTTATCAACTCATTCAAGATATATTTATAAAAGGAAATGTTAGCTAGACTTCTACTTATCTTTTTATACAATGACAGGAACACTTCTGTTGAATGATTGAAACTCTAGATAAAATAATCCTATTTACTGTATATCAAGCTACAATGATTAACAAAAGTGCAGGAAATCAAACATAACAATTAGGCAAATAGAATGCATGTCCCCATAGTTAAGTATTTTCTCCTTTTTTTTCATCCAGAAGGATGTGACAAATGAAAGCATACAGAACATGCTTTAGTGGGAAGATATCCTCTTTTTCTAAAGGTGAAGATGGCTGTAGCAGTATAAGGATTTCAGTTCTAGCAGCTTATTAGTTAATCTCAAAATGTCTGAAAAAAAAAGGTAAATATGGGACTGCAATATTCCTAGACTCATAGTGGAGTTTGCAAACATTATTTGCATAGTGTATTCTGTACAGCACTAAAGGTAATGACTCGTATTGGTTGATTTTGAATGTACTGCCTTTTCAGCAATTGCTTCTTTTTTCCCTTATTAGGTACTTTGCCTACATGTAATCTTTCAGTTGTTGTATCAAAATTATGTGTAATGCTCAAATTGTATTTCTTTGTGTTCTAGAATAGATACACATTTTTTGATAACAATAAAAATTTGTCAGACAAGAGACAAAGAAGTAAAGCAAGAGATCTAAGGTTTAAATTTAAAACCTCCCCATTGTTTCTAATCATATAACACACAGTCTATGAAACCAACGTCACAGTGGTGAATTTTCAGATTAATTGCCTTTGTGAATAATTAATTTCTTAAATATGTAGGGTTTTTTTTTTTTTTTTTCCTAATTGTAGTGGAAAACACCAGCCTGTAAAAACATGAAGGCACTATTTCAGATTTTCTTCATATTTTTTTGCTAAGCAGGATTAGCTCTGGTTGGTTCTTGACAAGCAGTCAGTTTTAATTTAAATACTTATTCCCAGAAGTTTATCAGCTGCAACTTAAAAAAACATATTTTAAAAAGCAATGAAAACAACACAAACACCTTTGTTTGGAAAGAAAGTGCAGAGGTGATATCTGCATTCAGATTACGCTCAAAGACTTATAGCCAAGAACCTGAGCAGAGGTAAATCTGTTTGCCTGGAGTTGGAACTGAATACCTTTAAAATCATCTTTGTACTGCTATGACTTTGGGTCCTTTTGCTAAAAAAACTACTCCCTCCAGAATTTACATCGTAGAATTGTAGAATGGTTTGGGTTGGAAGGGACCTTAAAGACCATCTAGTTCCAATCTCCCTGCTCTGGGCAGTGATACCTTCCACTAGACCAGGTCGCTCAAAGCCCCATCCAACTTGACCCTGAACACTTTCAGGGATGGGGCATCTACAACGTCTCTGGGCAACCTGTTCTGGTGCCCCACCACCCTCACTGTAAAGAATTTCTTCCTTATATTTAATTTAAACATACCCTCTTCTTGTTTAAAGCTATTATCCCTCATCCTATCACTACATGCCCTTGTCAAAAGTCCCTCTCCAGCTTTCTTGTAGGCCCTCTTTAGGTACTCTAGATGAGATTTTCTAAAAGATAAATTGCCTGTATGGACCTCTTCAAGACATGTGATAGCACAGTTGCAAAGATGTCTCTCTGCAGAAAGGTATTATTAAAGGACTTGGGGAATAAACTCACAAGAAGAACTTGTTCTAAGTCTGTTCCTCAGAAGTAGTAGTGTAGCTGTCCTGTATGTCAAACATTTGTATCAAACCTTCATTTTTCAACTTACAATAATTTGGAATTTTCCATTAGATTACAAACAAACACAAATCCCAGTCATCAGGGATAATAATTGGTATTCATAAATTTACACTTGGGATTTACCTTGGGTTTAGTGTATAATTAATTTGTGTGGCATGGGGTATTGCTATGTCCTTGTCTGTTTTATTGTCAGATAAATGTGACTTTAATTGTTGACAAAATGTATTTGTTTTTTTTGTTATCTTCCAGTGAATTAGCATACTCGATACTTAAGGTATTAGTATAAATAACACATCGTTTCAAAGCCTCTTATAAAAGACATACCAATAGTTACAGTTCTGCTGAAGAGATCTTTTCATATTAGTCAAAGGACCTACTTGAGCCATTCTAGTGATGTGTTGATAATAAAAGAGGTGCTGTCCACAAGCAGAACCCTTCCTTTTTAAATTAGGAAAGCCTGTCTAGGAAAAGGTTTCTGTATGTGTTTACAAAACAAACAGAAATGCTTAAATTAATATCAATATAGTCTTTGTTGGAATGTATGGTCTATTTTTATTGTTAATAAGATTTTAAATTTGTTTGTATAGCTATATTTATTTTTCTACTTAATATTAATTATAAATTTTAATTGTAAATTTCAATAGTATCCTAAAGAGGACCAAAGTATGCAATGATACCAATATAAAAAACAAACAAACAAACAAATGAAGAAAAACAACCTCAAAAAACCCCTAAAAACTGGCATGTGGGGAAAAATCAATGCCCCATAGCATTTAAAACTCTTTGTGGAAAGCAGGGTGAATAGCCAGGTGAAAAATGTATTTATTTATACAAAGCTATTGAGAAGAAAAAAATAGGAAAGACAAAAAAAAAAGAAATGCAACAGAAGGATCTTCCAAGACTGACTGAAATTCAATACAGATAAATGCAGAGGGGCACATGAGCGGCAGCTGAATTGAGCAGTTTTAACTGAATTGACAGCTACTACTCATTATAAAGAGTATACAGTTATAAGAGTTCTAAGATAACCCTCCATCAGCTAAGTGTTTAGAAACAATCCAAGAAACACACTGTATATTAGAAATCATTAGTGTCGTAGTTTAGCCCCACTCTGGACAAAGCCACGCAGCCTCTCACTCACTCTCCCCACCCTCTGAGAGAATGGAAGAGATAAGAAAAAGCTCAAGGTTTGAGATCAGGACAGAGAGAGATCATTCAAGTTATGGTTATGGGCAAAACAGACTTGATTTGGGGAGAATTATTTCAATTTATTATAAATAAAACCAAAGCAAGATAATGGAAGAGAATAAAAGCAACTTTCCCCCACTCCTCCCTCTTCTCGGCTTAACTTCAGTTCAAATTATCTCTACCTTCCTCACCCCACCCACCCAAGTGGCACAGAGGAGAAGAGGGAATAGGGGTTACGGTCAGTTCATCACATGTTGTTTTACACCACTGCTTCATTGTCGGGGGAAGAACTCCTCACATTCCTCCCCTGCTCCATTGTGGGGTCCCTCCCACGGGCTACAGTCCTTTGTGAGCTGCTCCAATAATTTTCCTACAGGGTGCAGTCCCTCCGGAATGGCTGCCCCAGCGCCTGTCCTCCACAGGCCACAGCCTTCTTCAGGCATCCATCTGCCCCAGTGTGGCATCCTTCTCAGGCTGCAGGTGGATCTCTGCTTCCACATGGGCCTCCATGCTCTGCAGGAAGACAACCTGCTTCACCATGGGCTGCACCACAGGCTGCAGGCGAATCTCTGCTGGGAGCAACATTACTCCTCCCCCTTCTTCTTCACTGACCTTGGCATTCACAGCCATTCCTCTCACAATAAATTCTTCAGAATCAGGCTCAGGCAGATGCCTTTCAGATTCTCTTCATACATCCTCTCCTCAATTCTCTTGGCCACATCAGGCCATTCGGGCTGAGCTGGGCCCAGACAACTGCCCAGTGAGAGGCCAGAGGATGAGGATGACAAGGTTCATGCCTCCCCCTCCCTGCCTCTGCTTCTGCTTCTTCACTTTTTTTTTTCTCTATTTTCCCCTTCTTAAATACATTATCACAGAAGCATTATCACTGTAATCAATTGGATCGTCCCTTGCCAGCAGCAGGTCCACCCTAGACCTGGCCGAGTCCATCGGACAAAGGGGAAAGTTCTAGCAGCTTCTTGCTGCTAGCGCCTCCCCCCATCCTCCCCCCCAAAAAAAAAGCCAAAAAAAAACCCCAGCACAATTAGGAAGGGAAAAAAACATGACCAAGTATCTTACTGTATAAATCCACGGTGCACTTGTGTCTGAAATGCAAAGCATGCTTCTCATTTTCTTAACCTTTTCCCCCATCTTGCAAAAGAAACATTTCTGAGAAAGCCTACAAGGCTGATCTAACATATAGAACAGTTTCTGTATGAGGAGTGACTAATTACACCACCAAACAGTCACCTTTATTTAAGAAATGCCACATTTTCAATTAACAACTTCAATTCTGGAATTACAATGTCTATTTGCTGTTGTCTTTCTGATTATAGCATTTTTTTTTTGTGGGAAGGGGTTGCTTTACTTTCTTGGAAGTAGCGTGAGTAGGGGAAGCCTCTTCTGACTTAAAAGAGATGAAGTAAAGTGGGTTGAATCGTGGCCTAGACAGTCATGAGTAGTGTGAGGAATGTGAATCAGGAATGATTTTTCACTCCTTTCCTTCCCTCCTACAAGCAGTAGCATTTGTCCAAAAAAAATAGCATGGCAGACTAGAAATAAAGAAAACAATGCAGTTCCTCACTTATGAAATTGGTAAAACTGATTAGTATAGGATGCTTTGATGTTTAATGCACCTCAATGTTCCTAATTAGTCTCTCAATATTGAATTGAGATAATTCAGCAGGTAAAAATCGTGGCACATTGACATTAAAAGCAAGCCACACTTTGATAGAAAATCCATACATTCAGTAATCCAAAACTGCATGTTCATAGACATAGCTAAGCTTTAGCTCAAATAAATATTAACAAAAATAACCTTTGCCCATCACAGACCTATATCACAAGGATTTGTTGTCATATTAAATATTATTCCAAGCTTTATGGCATCATAGGCTATTACTGATGAACTCAGAATTTCCTGTCCATCCTCCCTTCTTAGCTAACTTTTCCTCTACATGTATATAATAGCATGAGCAAATCTGGTTGTACATTTTATTTGGCGGAAGTAATTTCTCCATTTTTTCCTCTCTATTGTATGAAATCATTGTGACTTGTTTCTTTTAGAGTACTAGGAACACATTCATTGCAGATAGTTTTCAAACTTAAAACAAGCTGGCAAATTACAGTGATTCATTCAAGGTATGTTTTTATTTAGATCATAAGGATCATGTAAAATCAGGATGTAGATTCTAGGTAAAAGCCGAAATATATGCATAGAAGTATTGCTTATAACATTAACTGCAGTTTGTAGGGAAAAAAAAAAAAACAACTCAAACCAAAAATCCCCACTGTCTTACAAATGATTAATGATACTCAGTGGCTCCAATTCAGTGCAATGTTTAAGATCTGAATCATGTTGTTGGCTTGTTTATTTTTTTTTTGTTTCCAGTGTTGACTTCAAGGTGTAGATATATGGTAGTTCCAGAAAATCAAATCCCTCTGAGAAGCCTCCATGTAGGAATCCTAAATCAGCAATACCCAGAATTCTCTTATATCTTAATTTTTTTTAAAAAAGCATTGCTAGATGTGAAAATTCTGTAATTGCTTTTAATAGTGGCCACTTTCTTACGAATATAGCTATTAACCTTTACCTTGAACTATACTGTCTTGCATCTATTACTTATAATTTTCTCCTCAGTGAATCCACTGCAGAAAGCCATAATTTTTATTAGAGACACTTCTGTATCTTTCAAATATAAAGGCTTCTCTGACTTCACTATGGATGTTGATAGTTATTACAGTGGTTAATAGTAGCAGAAAGAACGCATATCACCTAAGCAGGCAGCATATGCAAATATATTTAATTGGAAATAAAAAAAAAATAGAGTTCCTGGTTCTTTCACAAAAGGGACATAATGCTAAGTAGCAATACACAATGTCAATATTAATACGCAGTAACCTTACTATGTCTACTTTTTCTTTTGATCTACTTAGATGTAGCTTTTGGAGAAGAAATGTGATTTTACTATGTATTGTATATATTATCTGAGAAAGTGGGACCAATGAAGTTCTGCAGTATATAAGTAATTCTTATCTCTGAAGCTACTATTTGAGCAGAAATTAAATAGAATCATAGAATCATAGAATCATAGAATGGCTAGAGTTGGAAGGGACCTTCAAAGGTCATCTAGTCCAACCCCCCTGCAAGCAGCAGGGACATCCCTGACTAGATCAGGTTGCTCAGAGCCTCATCCAGCATGGCCTTGAATGTTTCCAGGGATGGGGCATCCACCACCCTCTCTTCCAGTCATCGGGGACCTCACCAGACCGCCACGATTTCTCAAATATGATGGCCAGTGGCTTGGCAACTTCATCCGCCAGTTCCCTCAGGATGCGCGGATGCATCTCATCAAGCCCCATGGACTTGTGCACCTTCAGGTTCCTTAGATGATCCCAAACCTGCTCTTCGAGCACCGTGGGCGGTTCTTCATCCTCGCAGTCCCTGCCTGTGCCTTGCACAGCTCGGGTGGGGAGACAAGAGCCCTTATCAGTGAAGACTGAGGCAAAAAAGTCATTGAGTACCTCAGCCTTCTCTATGTCCCAGGTAACAAGGACACCCATTTCCTTCAGAGGGGGCCTACATTCTCCCTGGATTTTCTTTTGTCCCCTACATACCTGTAAAAGCTTTTCTTGTTGCTTTTTATATCCCTGGCCAGATTCGATTCCATCAGGGCTTTAGCCTTCCTCACCCGATCCCTGGCTTCTCGCACAGCCACTCGGTAGTCCTCCCAGGCTACCTGTCCCTGCTTCCATCCTCTATAGGCTTCCTTCTTTGCTTTTAGTTGGTCCAGGAGCTCCTTGCTCATCCACGCTGGCCTCCTGGCCTTTTTGCCCGACTTCTTCTTCATCAGGATGCACGTCTTCTGAGCTTGGAGGAGGTGCTCCTTAAATATGGACCAACTTTCCTGGGCCCCTCTTCCCTCCAAGGCCGCCTCCCATGGCACTTTGCCCATGAGGTCCCTGAAGAGACTGAAGTCCGCCTTCCTGAAATCTAGGGCAGAGAGCTTGCTGTGCAGTTTCCTTGCCGCCCCGTGGATCTTGAACTCCACCACGTCATGGTCACTGTAGCCAAGGCTGTCCATCAGTTTCACGTCCCCCACCAGCCCCTCCCTGTTGGTGAGCACAAGGTCCAGCATGGCACCCCTCCTTGTCAGCTCCTCTATCGCCTGCAGGAGGAAGTTGTCATCCACGCATTCCAGGAACCTCCTGGACTTCCTGTGCCCTGCTGTGTTGTCTCTCCAACAGATGTCGGGGTGGTTGAAGTCCCCCATGAGGACCAGGGCTTGTGACCGCGAGGCTGCTCCTATCTGGCTATAGAGCGCCTCGTCCGCTCTGTGCGGACAAGTTTACAAGGCTTGTACTGACCACATACACAGTAAACAGACACTCTGTTCCATGTCTCAAAAGTATTCTAACCTATAGGATATTAGTATTTATTTGTTTTGATTTTATTTTCTATGGGAGAAAAATGTTTTTCTCTGACAGCCTTTTGTAGCAAATCATAATGAAAAAAGTCCCTGGGTGGAAATATGATGGAAATATGAAACCACACAGCTACCTTATGGAGAATGTAAAAGTTCCCCTTCTGTCTCATTAGTTACTGAGTAGTAAGTTATTTTTGTAACTTAAGGTTTCTTCAAATTTCTAGAAATATTTATGATCTCTAAAATTAATATTACTCCCCCCCAAAACCCCAAAGAATTTAAAACTCACTGCTATTCAGAAGCTGTCTTCATCAATCTCAGAATCATAGAATGGTATGGGTTGGAAGGGACCTTTAAATGTCATCTAGCCCAACCCCCCTGCAAGGAGCAGGGGCATCTCCAACTCAATCAGGTTGCTCAGAGCCTCATCCAGCCTCGCCTTGAATATTTCCTGGGGCATCTACGTCCTCACTGGGTAACCTATTCCGGTATTTCACTACCCCCAGAGTAAAAAATTTATTCCTTATATCTAGAATAAATCTATCCTCTGTTAGTTTTAAACCATTATCCCTTGTCAATGTAATCCCCTCAGTATATCTGTAGGTGCAATATTGGTTTAATAAACTAGAAATGTCTAAATGACAATACTCTTCCTCCAAGAAAAATTGGCTATAACGTTTCGGTCTATTGAATATCAAGTGCAGAAAGGAATCTTCTCAGTGTGTCAATTTATAGATGGGATAGCAAAAGTCTCCATTTTGTCAGCCCTTCTGTTTTACCTTGAATTACCTTCATTTGAAATACTCCTAATTTGAAATTGTATTCCCTTCTGCTGAGTTGTTTTGAGTCAATAGTTGCTGTGTTTTCTAACACCTGCATCCCTCCCCCAATCAGCAGAATTATTAAGGAAGTGGAGACAAACTTTTAAATCTGTTGAGATTCTGCAGAAATGCTTTCCCCTCACTCTTCATTTTTCAGCTGGATTCTCTTTGCTTGCTGAACTTTCTAGCACTGCAGATCCCAGCTTCCAGCAATTTGTGATTGCATTTGCTACTTCTAATCTTTCTGTTGTGCCTGTTACTCTAAAAGATCGTATTGCTCTGGCCTCATGTGGAGGCCTTAGGAGGCTAAAATATGATTCAGTCTTCGTATTACCTCAGCTCCATGTGGCAGCTGATGAAAGATCATATTAATGTGTGAACAGAATAGTATATGTGTGTGGGCACTAGAAGCCAAGTGAAAGCTCCTTGATGCACTTTTCTCATTCTGGAATATACTGAATAGGAGCATAATGTATGTTTTAAAACTACATTTTACATTAATACATTACAGATACATGAACTGCTAATGGGAAGCAAGATAGAAAAAAATGCAAATTATTTTGACTTGTACTGCCTACAGTTTAGGGTCCAAAGATTCTCAAGATATATTAGTTAATTCACCTTCACAGCATGCTTCTGAAACTTAGTTTTATGGGGAGATCAAGTGAGGCATTGAGAAGTAAACTGGGTTCCCAAAGATCATATAACAAGAAGCCAGTTCTTCCCATGCCAGCATCTATTTAAAAAGAAAAAAAAGAAAAAAAAATTCAAAGTTTAGTCCTCGGTTTTGATTCAGTCAAGTTACATGTTTCCAGACCTCTTTGTCTAACATACCCCCTGAGTATCCATGGAGTGACAATCAGTTTTCCTGGCTCTTGGCACCACAACAGGCAAATGTTTTTTACATTAGACAGTTGCAGACTTGTTACCAGTATCCACTCAAATATGGCTGACTGCATAATCCAAGAAAACAAACAAGGGAAATAACAAGCCGTGTTGTACTCTGAAATATTCATCACTCGACTGAAGCCTATAATTAGGAGATAGCCATGCAGTGTAAAAGAGGGCTCTGCACCTACCATTTCCTTCTTTTCTTCTATGTGCAGAGAGAAAGCTATATCTCTACTGTCTTGCTTTAGTAGAACATAAGCACTAAACTGCTGGAGATCTGCAACTTCCTAAATGGTAGGCGCAGAATCTCAATCAAGCCGCCTCTTGAACACTGCCAGGGACGGCGACTCCACCACCTCCCTGGGCAGGCCATTCCAGTGCCTGACCACTCTTTGGGAGAAAAAGTTTTTCCTCACGTCCAACCTAAACCTCCTCTGGTACAACTTGTGGCCATTACCTCGGGTCCTGCTTGTTGCCTGGGAGAAGAGGCCAAACCTCTGCTCATCACAACCTGCCTTCAGGAAGCTGCAGAGTGCAATGAGATCTCCCCTGAGCCTCCTCTTCTCCAGACTAAACAATCCCAACTCTCTAAGCCGCTCCTCATAAGACTTGTGCTCCAGACCCCTCACCAGCTTTGTTGCCCTTCTCTGGACACGTTCCAGGCCTTCAATGTCTTTCTTGTAGTGAGGGGCCCAAAACTGAACACAGTACTCGAGGTGCGGCCCCACCAGCGCCGAATACAGGGGGATGATTACCTCCCTGCTCCTGCTGGCCACACTATTTCTAATGCAGGCCAGGATGGCGTTGGCCCTCTTGGCCACCTGGGCACACTGTCGGCTCATGTTCAGCTGAGCATCAACCAACACCCCCAGGTCCCTTTCCTCTTCACAGTCCTCCAGCCACTCAGCTCCGAGCCTATAGCGCTGCTTGGGGTTATTGTGGCCAAAGTGCAGGACCTGACACTTGAATCAAACCAATGCTGGCTAACTGTTAGACCTGCAACCAGGGTTTTAAAGGAAAGTTTTGAAAATTTTCATTCCATCTTGACAAAATAGTCAGAACTAAAAAACAGAACAAGAAATATCATAATGCTAATTCTGGGTGAAAAGTCTCTGGCCTTATCTTCCTTCTTTTGGAGTCTGAAGATATTATTAATAGAATCATAGAATGGTTTGATTTGGAAGGGACCTTAAAAGATCATCTAGTTGCAACCTCTCCTGCCATGGGCAAGGACACCTTCCAGTAGACCAGGTAACTCAAAGCTTCATCCAACCTGGCCTTCAACTTTTTCAGGGATGTGGCATAAACAGCTTCTCTGGGCAACCTGTTCCAGAGCCTCATCACCCTCACAGTAAATAATTTCTTTCCTTTGTCTAATCTAAACCTACCGTCTTCCAGTTTAAAATCATTACCCCTTGTCCTATCACTACAGGCCCTTGTCAAAAGTCCCTCTCCAGTTTTCCTGTAGGCCCTTTTAAGGACTGGAAGACTGCTATAAGGTCTCCCCGGAGCCTTCTTTTCTCCAGGTTGAACAACCTCGACTGTCTCAGCCTGTCCTCATAGGAGAGGTGCTCCAGCCCTCTTATCATCAGAGGGCTGATGGTCATCATTATAAACAAAATACAATGATCATCATTATTAACATAATATAATACATTTACAAAGGAAAAAAAAAAAAGTAGACTAATCCATTGTGCTAGAAACAAAGTCCATATCTTTGCTGTGCTGAAGATTTAGGTACAAACTGTCTAAAATCAAACTTATAATCCAAAAAAGAAAAAAAACCCCCACAAACTATTTCAGTTAAGCCTCTGAATCCAATTACTTTAAAACTAAGAACATATTCAACGACTGTTAACCCAAAGGGCTTGCTAAGCTCTCTTTTTTTTGTGATCTTCACAGGACAGTGATAATATACTGGTTTCTATGACTTTGAAGTGACTGAAATTTACAGAGTTCAGTCAGTGAAACAAGACACTAATTAATAAAAATCTAGCAATAAGCGTCACGAAGTATATTAGATATATTTGAAAACAATGTCTGCCTTGACTGGAGGAAGAATTGGAGAGAGAAAAAGAGACTGTATTATGAGCACTTAGTAGGAAACCTTATGTGATACAAAGTGTAGTTTTAATGAAGGCTTTTGATATTGTCTCTATGGCTGTCCAAACCAGTAGGAAGAATGGAACTTTGTAAGTAGGGACTGTTTGACATGCCTATAAGTTAGGATACTATTAAAAAAATCATCACACATTCCTACCTGAAATAATTTGATTAATTTAAAATTATTTAGTGCTAACTCTGCAGCTAAACGCTAATGTTAACTTTTAAAAAATTAAATGAGAAGACTATTTGGTTAATCTCTGGGTATTGAATAATTTTCAATATCTAGCTACAATATTAGGGCACGTTGTAATTAGATATTGAATATTGTGATATTGTGATATTGTGATAAACCCACATCTGTGCCGTCAAATTTGCTTTCTGTGATAGCGTGTAGTATAATAGTTTATTTTCCAGAGTACCAGCTTGCTTTCCCAAATGAAGGATTTGTGTCTGGAGTTTTTCTTTCACTGTTTTAGAATGACCAAAAATGTGTTATTTCCCTTTCCTTAATAATGTCCCAGGATACAGCTGCTGTTTTTTGTCTCTTCCTTGGCTTTTGAGGGTATGAGGCAAAGGGTGGGAAGGAACAAAAAAAAGGAGGGCATTTCTTTTCTTGATTTTTATTTAGACAGTGTCAGCAAGAGTGGCGTACTCATCGAAGTAATTAATTTTACAAAATGTGTTTCTCTGGTTGTAAATTGAACCTAAGAATATCATGGCTTATCACTTATACTACATAGCAATCTGTAATCATAAAACCTATGCAGTTGTCCTTATATCATTATATTACTTCATCTTGTATATATTTTTTCTTTTCTGACTCAAATGTGTCATCAGGTGACTTAATCTGTGAGTTATATATGAAAATGTAGAATACAGAGGAAGAAATTTTTGGATATAGAAGGTAAAAAGCATAGGGAAATAAATACTGGGTTTGCACTTCCTTTGGCCATTTCACTATACCCATTCACACATACATGTATTCAGTATGGAATCTTGTATCATGATTTTTGTTTTCTGTTAATGTTTTATTTTTGTTAGCTGTCCTTCCCTTGAACTGTATTAACTGGATTTCTTAGATTTCACAGAAATTATACTGCTGGGTTTTCTACATGCATATGCTTGCATGTCTGAGAGAAAAATAATCTCTGATAGCTTCACATATAAGCTTTCACAGCTTCAGCTATTTCCACTTGAACTTTCCATTTTACTTCTCTATCTTGATTTTTTTTTCAGTGATTTTTCAGTGTCTTTGCTGTATCTTATTTTAAATTTTATTGTAGATTTAATGATCTATTATTTATCTTTGTATAAAAATGTCTGATTGCTTATTGGTTTTGGATCTCTTTTTATTGTCTCACTTTTTACCCCTACACCTGTCAACCCATAACAGATTTTCTGTTGTCTTATATGAAAGAACAATCTTTATTTTTCATTAAGGCTTTCTTTTGTGGTTATTTAAATTTATTTTGTAAAAGCGAGCTTATGTAAAATATTATGATAGGTGAAATAAAAGATCTAGATTAGCATAGACACTTTTTGCATTTTGATGATTAGAAGTGATCTTTACCAAAAAGACTGTGTAAGTGTGAAAGAGAGGTACAAGAAATAACACCCCTTGACACTGTACACCCATCACTTGGGTTTGTTGGTGTAAAGGGGTGAGGAGGGAGATATTCAATGCTCTTTTCTCTCTGTTTCTTTAAGAAATTGATTGAATTACAGGATGATAAAGATAAGCTTTCAGAATAGTAATATACTTACACATAAATTTTGCAATAATTTGGGAGCTCAATATCTCAGGCAGTTACCTTACAAATTAAAGAAAATTTCCTCATGCTATTGAAGTAAAAAAAAAAAAAAAAA
>WHYT01015791.1:9382-30293 GCA_009806455.1 Tetrax tetrax
TGGGAAGTTTCTGTAGCTTCCAGACAGACCTGCACACATACTTTGGGCTCAGTCATTCAGACATTACAAGCATTATCTTCCTAAGGAAACCAAGCCATGGCCTCTGTGTCCAGCCATACAGAGTAAACACCATCTCTAGAGACAACCTTCATTCTGTGAAATGGTTTTAGGTCAGTTCAAGCTACAATTTAAACCAGATGCACTGGTGAGGTTTACAGTCACGAGCTGGCACTACTTCATCCCAGCCCATTTTAAGGCTCCATTTGCCTCCCATCACACAAAAGTATCACTGCTGATTTCATCAAGAGCAAGCGCAGGTAGTAAGCTGCACGTCTAGCTGGAAAAGCAGTAATAGAAATAGCCTGGCTTAGGGCTAATGCTGCCACAGAAATCTTCCCTTTTGCTCCTGCTGACTGCCTAACGTTTAAACCATGCAATCTTAATTCTGTGTTATGTTGCTTTTTTACAATATATTTTTGATTTGGAGAATAAGCAATGAGCCTGTTCCTTGTTTGGCAACAGTACAAAGTCACTTTGAACTAACATGTTCTGTAATCTAGCCTCAGGTATGAGGTTGGCTACTGCTTGGACATAAAGCATGTGTCTGAGCAGCACAGATCTGGCTGCGCGGTCCAGATCCACACTCTGCTTTTACAAACAAACGTGCCTGTTTCTGCCTTCGCGTACACCTGTGCAGCCTCCCCTGAGCTCAGCGCGTGTAAATCAGAGCATGGTCTTGAATCCACATGGGCTGCACCAGAACTATGCCTCCATTCATTCCTCCCCTCAAAGTCTGGAGGTCCGTGCCGGGTTGACATGCTAAACTAATTTTCTGGAATCTGCTTCTGTAGCCAGGCCCACAAAGCGAGCCTGGGCTGCAGTCAGAGGACACTGCTGCCGAGCTGATGAGCTGAGACTGACTAAATATTAGGGGTTCTGCTTACAAATACTTACCTCCCAAGTAAAAGAGCAATTTAAATTAGAGGAGAAGAGGTATGGTTTTTTTCATTGCACATAATGAGCTGTACAAAGGCAGCTCTATGCTGTTCTTCTGAGCTTCCCCCACAGATAATGCTGGAAGTCTGTGGCAAAACACATACCTATGAGGCAAAAAGCATTTTAAACACCTGGACTTATTTGTGGATATCCCCTTACATATATCCTTTACTCTGGTCAGATTCTCCATAGACTTCAGGACCAATAAAAAGTTAAAAACCCATTTTGACCCTGAACCACAATTCTCACTTTACCACATGATACCAGATAGGATGGCCCTTGCTGGTTTGGAGTCCTCAGGAGTCTTTGAATCACCTCAGACATTTTTCAGGTAAAGGGAGATCATCTCTGCTACTTTGCCTTGCCGTACACTCCTTTGTGGCTCCTCTGCAGTGAAAGGTTCAGGCTTTCCATATCATTGCACATAGAACTAGCATCATTTCCACGCTACAGAAGTAAGCTGAGTACTTTTTGTCAGTTATTTATTTTTCAGGTAGTGATTAAAAGTTCTAGAACAGGTAAGTCTGTAGCAGAGGATCCTAGTAGTTTCTGCCAAAGGAAATTCACATCTCAACTGGGACACAAATTCCAGGTGTGCCTAGTCTTTTACACCTCAGTCTGTAGCTTGCCCGCACTGAAGATTTGGACTGCAGCCCTCTGAGTTTGTGTCTGATACTGTGCTATCTTCAGATTGGTGGTAAAATATAAGGTCACAATTTATTTTTACTGCCTCTAACTGTAATACATTCATAATGACAGATTTCCCTTGAATTCCACTGCACAGTTATCACCAAAAAAATGTAGCAAAATACTGTTCACATAGAGACCTCCTTCTGTATCTATTCAGCTTCGGGGATTCAGGGAAAACATCAGTATCCCAGGCTCAAAATCAAACTGATTTCCCTTATCATTTGGAAAAACATTCACGGGAAGAGCCAGCACTAGCAGATTGTATTGAAAGTTTCCTTGTCAGAGCTCTTCCTTGAGGTTCAAGTTGACAGGCCGAGAAAGGAGCCTGGCCCAAAGTTACTGAGTTTGACCGCCCCATAGAAGATGGCAGATCCCATGTGCTGGCAGAGCAGAAGCTCCCTACAGTTCTATATGCCACATCTTTCCAGGATACAGGGTCTTTCCTAATTGCTTAGCACTAGAGTCAGGCATTTCTATTTTGTTTTGGTCTTAAAGTGCTTCCTCATGGAGAAAATAACCAATGTGAAATATTCTTGCGGTTGGTTTTTTTTTTTTTTTTCATTAATATTTGGTAGACCTTTCTCCAATTTCTCTTATCAAGGACAGCAAGGACTTGATGCATGCGTAACATATTCAGCAAAGCTGCTGTACATGTGGTTTTACTTGCACAAGGCCCAGCAATCCTGGAGAGTTAATATTCTCTTTTTTTCATTTTAATTTCTTTTGTTTATATGGAAACTGTCATCAGCCAAGAACTCTGCAACTTTTTGTAAGCCTTAACCTGGATACTCTCTGTATATTTCTATTTTTTCATTTCTATAATTTCATTTCATTTATCCCAACACTTTGCTTTGGTAAAGACAAGAGTGAAAATTCAAAAACATTTCCTAAGTTCTTAGAAGAGAGAATCCATTCCTCACAGATTCATTTAGGAAGAACTCAGTTGAAGGAACTGGAGAACATTAAAGCTCTTAAGCTTTTAGAGATTGTAACTCATCTTTTGAAATATGAAACATGTGCACCAGACAGTTTTGCCAAATGTTTACATTTTGGTGCATAGCTGAATTGCTTATCAGAAGTTCAAATGCTCTTTGTTCCTAGTTTCCCACTATTATTCATGCTGCATGCTCTGCTCAAACACAGTCACACCCTTTGGCCATGAGAGCCAGCAACACTTCTATCTCACATGGAGCAAAGGAGACCCAAGTGCTCAGCACTCACAGCATGCCATAACTTCACAGTAGACAATCAGCAATTTCTCCCTGCATTTTTATCTTTATTGTAAGCAAGACTACATACAGAGCAATATGAACTCTTCTATTTAGGGAAACTTTATAAGCACCTTCTTCAAAATAAAGTGCCTTACGTTGGTACTTCAGTACCGGAAAGTGGCTGAAATGGTTCTGTGCATCAGGATCCACCCTGTGGCCTTTCACTCACTTCTTTTGGAAACAGCTCTCACAGGGTTTTCCTACCCTATGAAATCCCAGACATGGGCCCTTCTCTCTCTGCTTGTAGAGGATGAGAGCTGTCCTAGATTTTAGTTTAAGAGAAAGGCAAGTGCCTCCTGAACATCATTCATCCTTCTTTGGGATAAAGACTTCTCTGGAAGTACAACTGACTGTAGAGGAATCCTAGAACAGGAAAGTCAGTCTAGAAACTTGTTTGGGCCCTGAAGTCCAGCATGATGAAAATCAGAGTAAACAATGGACTCTATGCTACCCAGTGAAGGGAAACAAACTAAAAAATTTTCACCATTTCTTTCAGTATTCTGGAAGATACAATGAAAGACGATGACACTGGTGATTCTGAGAACAGACATGGCTTCTGCTGTTTCAATACAGTAACACAAAGTGTGATTTAGCAGGCATAAATCAACAGCTGCTGGAAGAAAAAGAAAAAGACTAGGGATAAAACATTTTGTAATCCTAACAAAAAGGTCCTTATTGTGGGTGATCATTTTAACTCAAAAAAAAAATTAGGCGGAAAGGGAAATTGTTACAACAGCTTAGTCTTGCAGGGAGAAGATTAGCATAACTAGAACAGAAAAGGTCAAGTCAGCAAGTATCAGCAGGAAATATGAGACACATATTAATCATTCTAATTTCCAGACACAACGTGGAAATAGTCTATGAAAATATGTCAATAGATTATTTGCATGTAAATCAGCAAAGCCACAGTGACTTCAGAGGAGATCCTTCCATTTATCCCAACAGCCCATTAGGGCAACAGACAGCATCATCTCCCTTCCAGGGTTTCTGACAACATTTGCATTTGCTTGAGAGAGAACAGACAGTATCACATATGCAGGAAAGGGCTTTCTAGGACTGAGAATGGCACAATATCAGAGGAAAGGAAGCTGCTGACAACAGACATATCTAAAGCATGCATTCTCAAAGCCAGGCTGGAGCTTTTCCCACTGCCTCCTTGCAGCAGAGATAGCTGGAAGTAGCTTGCTCTTATTCTGGTCACATGTGAGACAAACTTGAAACTGTGTAAAGGGTGAGAAGACACCGTGATTTGCCTGTGGAAATTAGATGTAGTGACCAAAGAACTACTACATGGGTATACAATCTTTCCTTCCTACTTCATTTATTTTTTCATTCACATATCGAGTAGAGAATGGCTACCCTCAGGTATTTTGGCATTTTATTATTTCAGCAGCTATCCAAAATCTAAGCAAATTTGTAGGTATCTTAAGGGTCTTTTACTGCATTTAACCATGAAAGTCAGAAAAACACACTTAGAAATATAGTTTTTGCAGAAAAGGTCTTGCTTTTACAGAAGAAGGTATGGTTTTTTTCTCACTGATCACAACAGAAGCTGACTAAAGATTAAAAATCTTTGTCTTCACTGAGCTTTGGAACAGACTCTCTGAGATCACAACTGCATTCATATCCCTTCCTTCAAATCCAAATGCACAGCAACATACTGAATTAACCAAGTCAGATCTGATCGCTCTTTAGCTACTCTTGAGCTCAGCTGAAAGTCAAAGAGGAGATCTAAACAACACTTTTCAATGTAAACAAGGAAAATAAGTTTACTAGAGAGTAGAACACATTTGTACCTCATCTAGAAGGTCAAATAGACAAAATAAGATTTTCTAAGACAGTAACAAATACAAAACAGCTTTTAAATCAGGATAGCACAGCAACGGCCTTTCAGAACTTACTCAACTAAGGAAAGCATTGAACTGGCAATGAACTTGTTATGTTGAGCTGTCAATAAGCCTGTGGACTTCAGGGGATATGAAGTAGCAGGATCTATCCACTTACACAAAGCTCACAGAGGTCAAGCCTTAAAGTAAGTCTTCAGAATTCTAACAATTCCCTAATTGCAGTAATTAAGAGTTACAGGGTAAACAGGAGTACCAAAGAACCCTGCAAACACTGAGATAACCTTCTTTCCCTCAGGACTGGCAGCTTATTAGTGCTTTCCACCACAGTGTCTTTAATCAGCTCACCACAAATCTTGCATAGGCTTTTAAGCTATATTTAGACATAGCTAGAGCCACCAGGAATTCTAACACATTTTTATTGTCACAACATGACTTTGATGCATTGTCTTTCACTCAAAAAGGCTAATAAAGCGCCTCTTCCCTCAGCATCCCAGAAACAGAAGAGACTATTCCAGTGTTTCCAGAGACAGCAATTATGACAAATACAGTACAAATGAACCTGACAAACATATATAGACAGACAAATGAGAACTGCATGCATTGCTCTGGGTGTGTGAAGGAGGAGAAAAAGATGAATTTGTGGTTTGCATAGAAATACAAATTCTGTCATAACAAATTAGACCATTTGTTGGATGGTGAAAGATCCTGCTTTAGACTTGAGCAAAGTTTGTTTCTTCAGGACACCTAAAGCATAATTAGAACAACTCCATCGTTTGTTCACAGCTGAACAAGAATGGTGGTGGAGAAACATTGATTTTGAACTGTTACAAAAACAGAACAAGCAACCAAAAAAACCCACAAACAAAAAAGGATGCTGAGGGTGATCTTGCTATCACTTGATCCTTAAGAATTTACCAAGTGGGGGGGGAAGCAAAAAAATACAGTCAAACAACATAAAATGCTTGAAGATACAGCAATATCAATTTTGAAAAATAATTTGTATTTTGCAATGATAGAGAAATTTCCAGAAGAGATTCTCACGAGCAAGCATTCTTCAACAGTTTCCTAACCTCTCTTCGGAAAGGTTTTCTAATCTCTCTGGAAAGATCCTACACTCATTTTGCTAATAAAGAGCTTCAGATACAGAAAGAGCTCAAAGAGTGCTCCTGAAGTCTTTAGTAGAACTGGGAACTAGCTAGCACCTTCCTAACTTTTGTGCCATGGCAATGAAACTACTCATCTCTTCCATTAAAGATGGCAACAGACTCTTAGGGGTGCACTAGTCAAGAGAGGTTACAAGAGCATGGGTAAGGCATAAGACATCCATTCAATTAAGACTAAAAAAATGCAGAGCAAGGCTATCCATGAAAGAATTACAAGACTAAGAAAGCAAATTTCTACCATCATAACAGGAAAAAAAACCTAGCCTGATGGACAGGATCACAAACTGTCTAATATAAATGGCTTAAATTATTTATTGGCATTGCAATAAAGCAAATCTACTTAGAGGCATATGAGTAAAAAGGAAACCCACAGCTTTCCAGACGTATTTTCCAGACAGTATGTCAAGTTCCCATAATTTTGTTCTACACACTTTTGTAGTTCCTTTTCTACCTTCATATTCAAGGATGTAGCTACCCAAAATACTGAGGTAACTCAGTGCCAGCTTTATGATCTTTATTGGGAAGAAAATGCAGAAGGAGCAGTCAGGGAGACTCAAGGTGTACATGTATGCATTGTTTGTCAGATCTGCTTGTCTCTGAAAATAATGCAACTGCCACAAATATATAATCCTCTGAAATGAAACCACCACTGATGTTTCTGCAAGTACATGGTAACATTCTGGGCTGAAGAGTTATGTCAACACTGAGTACTACTGAACACAGCAAAAAGTTGTCAGTGCTAGGAATCTTATCCCAACCATTAAATCATTCTTCAGCAATTTTGTTTTCATCAAAAATTCCCTGACTGTCAATCTTACTGAAGCCTACATTGTGCAAAGACTAGGCATCCACATCCTTTCACAAGTTTTTATGGCTCCTCTGACTCATCAGATGAAAATGCTCCCTATGAGATTGAAAGGGAGCTAATATGTTGCTTTATACACAACTGCAGAGTACAATTCTTTCTACACTTTAACAGAAATGAAAAAACAAAACCAGGAAAACCCTGGAAACCAAATAGCCCAGCAAGTCTGGAGAGGAGCAACAGAATTCAAGCAGTACCGAGAAAGTTGTATTAGCATGTAACATTATGAATAATTTTTGCTAGTTAAGTATGATTTTTTTTTTTCCTGCAGTTTGGGGAAAAAAAAAAACCAACAAAAAAACAACAAGCTTCACTTTCACTCCTTTGCAGTCTCCTGATTATTCTACATTTTTCCCAGACTTCATAAAGGTTCCCTGATATAGCACAGAATGCTGGAGACCTAAGTGAAAGAACACAAAGCTGAATTTCTGCACTTAATTGATTTTCCTTAAAAATAATGACCACGGTGGTGGGAGGCCAGTCGGCTCAGGGGATTAGTAATGGATATGAAATATTTCCACCCTAAGTCAATGGTTCAAAACCAGTCCAAGGCAGCGCATGCTTTGAAAGTCATTTGATGACCTATGCGAAATGAGCTGGTGGTCTCAGTAAAACTCCTGCTAGGCATATGTCTATGTTACAGTTGACTTTCTTGTTTGAGGTCTCTGCAAATACTCTGAAAGGAAATAATCACTGACATGTAACTGAATGTACATAATGGGTATTTGGAGGACAAGGAACAAAAACTGCTGTTCAAATCTGAACAGTGTAGAAGTTTGAATCGATAGAGGTTTTGCAATAGGGATAGAGAGCTTACCTGTTGAACTGAAAATGTGCCTAAACCTCTATTCTAAACACATCGTGCATTATATACTCCCTCTCAGTGTAGTGAGCGTCAAGGCATTTCACAGACACATATAGGAATTGCATCAGTCACCACTGAAACAGATGCAACATAGAGCAGAAGAAAGGAATTGTTTAGCAAGACAGCACAAAACAACTGAGTGCAAAGAACACAAGGAGGAAGAAGATGCAGGAACAGTTTTAGCTAGGTACAGCATAAATCAGTGAACTGAAATTTTCTCCCTTCATCAAGACATTACACTGCTATGCCAGAGAAAAATGTTAGAAGCTCAGTTTTATGACTCACCCAACAGAAAGTTTCTCCCCCAGCAGCGTATCCCCTACCAACAGTCTGATTTGGTTCATCCCTAAAACATACAGGGATATTTAGTTCCAAGTTGGAAACCAGAGTATTGTCTACTGACCAAGGCTGATGACTCTAACTTTGACACCTCCCATCCAAGCAGTTTCAGATAGCCCATTTCTGCTGAGTTTCTGAAGGCTCGAGACTTGTAAAACCAGCTTACACATAGGTAGACAAATGCATGGAACCTTTCAATAATCAGGATATATCACCCAGCCGTGAACACTCTCTTGGTCTTCTGTTTTCATAGAGAAAGAATGAAGTCAGTGTCAAGTAGCAGGTTTTTCTGTACCATATGCTAGAAATGAAGCAATTCCTAGGTTGTCAAGAAAGTTTTTCATGGAGCAGTAAGAAGCTTCTGCTCCACTGAAGTTTGAATGCACTGGTCAATCCATCAGACTCAAGGCTTCTAGAGTCAACCACCTAAATGGAATGAATAAGCATCAATAATATCTAGTTAAGTCTGAGTTTTATAA
Source organism: Tetrax tetrax (assembly GCA_009806455.1). Lineage (NCBI taxonomy): Eukaryota > Metazoa > Chordata > Aves > Otidiformes > Otididae > Tetrax > Tetrax tetrax. The sequence goes on from WHYT01015791.1 coordinate 17,898, forward strand.
CCAATATTACCAATTTTACAGAGAGGCTATGCTTTGTAATTCTAATATACTTCCTGTTCATACAACACTGCTAGTACAAAAGAGCTGGCTTATGAGATATTATCAGTGAGCAATTTTTTTTCCCTATAACTAAACGATGCACGTAAACTCCTCATAATATCTGGACACAGAAGGTTTTCTGCCTTCAAAAGGGATTTCTCCCTAGCATACTATCACAAGAAGCATGTGGAAGCAATCTTCCCACTGTATCTTGCTAGCCAAAAGGGCACAGGCCTACATGTATCAAGGAAGCCCTTTCCTCACACTTAACACTTTTGAGTTCTCAGAACTCCAAAGCCTGACTGCCTACAACAAGAGAGTCCACATGGCCAACCAGTTTCCCCTGAAACCTCTCTTATAGCAATAGGAGGAGGACAAAAATAAGCAAAGTTAATTCTCACAGAAAAATTTAGCATCCTTATTACAAAACTGGAAACACAACAAAAGAAAAAAAAAAAAAAATCTACTTCAGAGCAAACTTATGAAGAAAGTTCATCCTTGGCTAACTTTCAAGAAGGCAATTGGTTGTTCTCCCATCCCTTGCTCTTGGAGGATCATCCACCCCTGCAACTTTTCACTCCCTTGGTCATAGACAGTGTCCCCACAAGAGCTCAGCACAACCAGCACAAGTTTTGTCACTCATGCTTTTGACCTGGCGGGGACGGGGTGGGGGGGGGAATTCTCCCCCTCATATCAGTTCTCTTCTTGTTCTTTTTTGCTCAGTGGAATTTCACTTTGAATAATTTATTTCTGTCACCTATGTCTTTGACGAGTCACATGTCTCTTTCTTAGACTGGGTTATCAGAAAGCTCTTCGGGATCAGATTTCTACTCTACCTCTGAGTTTCTCTGAATTTCCATTGTATTTTTTACTTAGCACATTCTTTCTAGGTTCAGGCTCTTTTGCAAGTTGCAACATTTTCAAGACTGACAAAAACTTTATAAAACATATACCAGAAGGCATACTCATTGTACATATGAGTTATAAGAGTCAAAGCTTTCAGCTTGCCTTTAAGTTTTCAGAGACCACACACCGTGTACTAATAACATAGATGAAAGACTTGACAGTTACAACATTTTTTTCCAAATTATCTTCCTGTTCTCATTTTGGATCATATTCCAGAGATAATTTTGGCCCAGAATACTAGCAGAGATAACAACATTGAAAATTATGTATGATGTTTCAATTATGCAGTGTTCTAGCAAGAGTTAAATCTTTATACCACTTTTTTCTCAATGGTATTACCAAAAAAATACAATGGTATTACCTAAATGTAAGAGAATTTAAATTTATTTTAAGCATCTAATCAGTAGCTGGAGTGGGATTAGGACTTTAGGTTTCTTAATTTTATTATAATACAAAATTGGGTGTTCAGCAATACTTTTCTTTTCCCCCCATGAAAATTGTGTTTTCCTTTGAGAACTGCTAACTTCTTGGACCAAAATAATCACAAAAATAAAGTAAACTTATTGTTTCATCTGAACAACTTACCTTCAGAAATGCTAAGACATTGCCTCTCAAGATTTCTAGGACAAATGCCTCAAAACATCACTCTTTTGAGGCCAAATTTTTCAGCTGACACGGGCTTCTCATGATGTACTGCATGGTGGCCCAGCTAACAGAAAGCCTGAACTACAGCCTGGAGTTGGGAGGGAGTGCAGGGGCAGATGGCTGTGATCAAATTTTAAATGAGAACTTTACTTGGCACAGTTTTTTATTATTTCACTTTAAAAATTATGGTTAAGATTCTCCCCCCTTGTCCCCAAATTAAACTTTCAGAAGGATTTTCTTCTCAAGAGTGAAACTGTTCTCATTGTCATCATCAGTTTGGGGACTGGGAGAGAAGCAGGCCACTAAAGGGATCAATATTTTCCAAGCAGCTGTATTCCCCATCACATGTGCCCTTAACCAGAATAAGCAAATGTCTAGATAAACAAACATTGCTGCAAGTCAGGAAAACTATGCATAGTAGAGCTTTTTCACAATTTAATTTCACATTTAATACTCAATGCATTTAAAGAAACACGAAGACTACATTCATCGTTCAATTTCTGTTACAAAACCTGCCAAAACCTCTGCAAGACAGTGTCGTTCTTTAGAAGAAAAACTAGTTATTTTAGCTAGAGTAACAATTTAGGCTTGAGATGAATTTCGGTAACGTGCCCTCACTTGCAAAACGAATGAGGAAAGACATCTGTCCTTTTCCATTAAAGGCATGAATACCCTAAGAGCAATGACATGATAACGGTGATGGTGAGCACCACAGAAGTGCCTATAAATAAACTCAACAAATACTTTTTTTCTGGAACATATACAGCGGAGGGATAGATCATATATTCCTCTTCCTAACCACGGTGTACTGCAATAAGTAGCTACAGTGATCTAATGCAGACTTCATTTTACATTTATTCTTGCAAGTAACTTGCAAGGTAAGAGGGATTTTCCTTGACTTAAACCTTCAGGATTTTTGGTGTTTGCCCAGAAACTACTTCCAGCACAATTTCAATAGTACCATGTACTGAGAGGTCTAAGTGCTCCTTACCTACCAGGGGCGAGCGTGCACATGGGGCCTCCGCTTTTTCAGAGAGAACTTCTGGATTTCATACCTTATGTAGCAAACCACAATTGTAGATGAATTCAGAGCAAATGTATTTTCAGGAAACCAGAGGCCAAAAATCAAGTTCTAAAAAATAAAATTAAAAAAAAAACCCCACAAAAATATAACCCAACAAAAAAAAACCACCCAATGTGAATGACCATTGTTGCATTTTGAAAAGCAGGTTTCTATAAGCTGTTTTGTACCTCAAATAGATAAACATACTCTTTTCAATACTTATTATCACAGTTGACCTAGAACGGTACCTTTATTCCATAGAAAAACTTGAATTTTATGTCAATTTTCATGCAAAGCACTGCCTTCCTGCAGGATGAAGCCCATTACATTTAAAGCAAAATTGACTAATTTACTGGCACGATTTAAGAAGCAGCAAAACTACTCTCAGCCTAAAGAGCTGGGACTTCCCACAATAGCACTGTACCCAGAATAAATTCTGGGAGGGGGGTGCGGAATATAGCCTGCAAGCAGGACTCGGCATCAATTGAATCATTTCAGTTAGTAGATACAAAAAGACTAAATATTATTTCATTATGTTTTTCAGAATGACTTTCAGGATCTCATCTTTATATCATGCAAATGGCAATTGTCATGACACTACAAAACCAGCAGCATTACTACAAAAATCACATCGCTCTGTACTTTCACAGTGGAAACAATTCCACACAAATTAAAATAGCCAAGGAAAATGCCATTCACTAAGGAGCAGTTCTTTCCCAATTAAAGATAGATGTGCTGAGCTTTCAAAAACCTTTTTCATACTGAATTTTTCACAGTTCTGTTTTATTTAGGGCTGTTGCTTCAACAAGAGATTCACCTCGATAACCTCCCAATTTACTTATCCTCTCACTCTAGAGCGTGACACATTTGTTAAAGTGTGACAAGGTACCAAACCAACTAGCAAACATATTTAAAGGGGTATTATTGGATCTACAAATGGGTACCTTAATCATAAGGTGACTTTAACCCACTGAGGTGACTTTAACCCACCAGATATTTCTATTGGGACTCAATCACTAAAGGCCTTATTTCTGCTGCTCATGGTTGCACACTCAGAACTCACTGCAGCTCTGAAGAATCCAGCTTTTAGGGGTCTAAAGAGACCTAGGTGGTACCTTGCCGCAACCAAGCACCATGGTACAAATGCAACCTGGACCATTCCAGGACCATTCTAAAAATCACCTCTTTAAATATGCACTGTTTAAATTCCAGTAAGGCTCTAAACATTTAAAATTTCTATTTTGAGTATGTCTCCAGCACTATTCTAATTAGCAGATAGACCACCATTACCTTATCTTTGTTATTCATACTTTAAAGTATTAAAACTGAAAGCATAAATCTTCTCTTACATTCTCATGGTATTTGTTTAGCTTCTGCACTTCCTTTGGCTTGGACAATTATAAGAAGCTGAGTTTTGTTTTGTTTCCCAGGTCTGTTTCACTTTAGGGGCATATTAATTTTTGTCCATGCTTCCAATGAAAAGAATTCAAGAACTATTTCTACAAAGTGGGCCACATTCCATGAAAGCCAGTAGAGAGAGACTCACACAAAACTTGGATGCAACCCATCGGATCCTTTAATATCCTGTTTTCCTTTTGTTTAACCTACAACTGTACTGGGCTCCAAGTATGTCAGTTAAAATGATAAATTAGTGTGAGTATTAGAAATGGACTTCTCCCAAAACCTTGTATTTGAATACTCAAATACTGTGGAGGACATCAGATAGCCTCAACAATGGAATTCATCTTCCCACCAACACTACAATCAATTGAATTAAACTCCCCAAGGCCAAACGTTAGGCTTGGGTTCCATATCTAATTACTATATATGCTGCATAATTTATCATAAAATACAATTTACGTGCACATCATATCAGTAGTGTGAGAGCTCTGTAGCTCTCACATACCTTTGAGGGCTGAATTTAAATTCAAAATAATAATAATAAAGGCAGGTATTTTAAGGAAGCAGCTTCGGAACACTCACAGAATTCTTAAGAGCCTAGCCAGTTGTGTAGCTGGACGATATCACCTTGTCATTTTTCTCATACCGTTTATAATCATCACCAGCTTGCCAAATTATCAATTAGCAGAAGCACCTTACAAAATAGCTTTCCTCCTTGCCTGTATTTTAGATAGATAGGCCAGAAGCTACACAGTTTTGTACCTCCAGAAGAGAACATTATGATTAAGTACGCTGTCTGGGTTTTCAGATAGAGAAGAAACATCAGATATTTATAGATGCCATTTGTATTCTTTGCCTTGTTAAGGAATTTTTTTCCAAGGCATTTATTTTTGCTCAGTAATTCTTTGGTACCATTAGCATCAACTAAAGATTATAATGAAATACGACTACTAGTTTTTAGCAGAGCGCAGTTATGAACTTTTGCAAAAGTACTTAGCCTCAGTTACACAATTGTATGTTGCTAACCTCTGAAACTTATGGGATTTTTCTTAAGAGCTTATTCATTTGGCAATTAATACGTTGTGGAAATATTAAGCCTATCCCACGTACTATGAAGTTATTCTTCTTGGGGAGGGGAAAAAAAAAAACAAAACAACAACAACAAAAAAACAAACAAAAAAAACAAACAAAAACAAACAAAAACAAAAAAAAAACCCAACCACCTAGGTCTCTTTAGACAGTCAAGGTGCTGAGTAACTCTTCAGCTGCTATCATGGCCAGAGCACATACCACCTACACCTGAAGCAGCTCACACTGCCCAGAGAATGCCAAGGGAGTACCAGTTTCTTCTGGGCCAGTATGACAACCCAAACAGGGAGGCACATAAACAAGTGTAAGGCATCCTTAGGGGATAAGAATTACCATCCAAAAAACCCACCAGTTTCTCCTGTCTGCAGTAAAAACAAATCCCAAGTATCAATTATTAGTATGTCTCTGCTTTGTGAGAGAGGATCTGTTGTCACGCCAATTAGTGATCCATTTAGTTCCCAGGCAAAAGATCGCAGTGCATGCTCTGGGTGACTCAGTGGCACGTGAGATACAAAGTCAAAATGCCCACCCCCAGTAGGCTTGTTGCTGGACGCCAATCCCATTACATCTGGGTCCAACGATGCTGGCAACCACATTCTCACCAGATATCTACTAAGGATCTGCCAGTCTGTAAGGAACTTATGTTGCACACATACAGACTTATTGTTTGTAAACATGTATCTTTCATGAGGAATAAACACATAGGCATTACTTCTAAAGGTGGCAAACGTACTATGAGGCTTCTAATGATGCCACAGTGCCAGATAGCGACTCTGGGAAGAATCCCAAATTTACAAAGAATTCCCGTCAACTTCTGTAGCCTCTTATAACTGCGCTAAACTAAAGCAGCATATTACTCGGACCTAAACTGAAGCAGCATAATACTCAGACCGTGTATTACACTCGCTTCTGATTACATGTGATTGCGTATCATGCATATATGCATGATTTTGTATATTACACTTGCTTTGTTCCACAGATAGACTTTGAAATATCAGGGATTGTCAGATCCAGTAAGTCTGTTCATTAAAGCACCTGCATCTCCTGGAACCTTACCTACTCAAACTGCCCAACCCTGGACCATTGACGTCTCTACAAAGCACTACATTTTAGCATTGCAAGATAAATGTGGTACCTGGCTTTCATGCCACACGTCTCACCCCAGTATCACTCAAGCACTTGAAAGAATCAGCCGTCTCATTTTCCGAAGGAGTTAATGACCGACACTTTAAAAGAGGAAGTGGTTTCCCCAGTCTTACCCAACAAATCACTGTCAGGCTCCAGAGAACCTGGGTTTCTAAAGGGTTACAGCCATGCATCCTGGAGATTAGGCACCAGAGCCATCCCTTCCCCTGTTGGCACGCAAGGGTATCAAAGGCCTTGTGTTATAGGTATCAAAGGCCTACGTAGTTATTACTGTTATATAAAGACAGACTGTATCATCCTTAGCGTGGGAATATAAAGCCAACTCCAGGGAAAGACTGACCTTTGCAGCGTGATTATTTCAAGAAATATTGTAAGATAGGAAGAGACCATTTGTCACGGGTACACGCCTCAGTGCTGTGGTTCACAAATAACTGGAATATGCCTCTCCCATCACTTTTTAAAATCTTAACAAGTTACCTGAAATGGACTGGTGAGACAGTACAATGCTTTTAAATTCTGCAAGCAGTAAGCATCTCCAAAAACAAAGAGCCATTTTTGATGAAAACCATGTAGCATTTCATTTCCTCCCCTCTCTTGATTAATAAAAAATGCAACAGAACAGGAAAGCTACTTATATACAACACTAATTATTACAGACCAGAAGAAGGTAATGCATTAGGTGGTAAGCATTTTCTGAGCAGAAAAGTTTATTCCACAAGGCCCTTAATAATATCCTGCAAGAGATTACACAAATTTTATGATTTTAATGAATTTTAATTGATAAAACATTAAGATTTTAATTAGTTTAAGTGAGTCAAAATTTTTTAAAGGCCTCTAACCTTTTTCTTAAAAAAAAAAAAAAAAAAAAAAAAAAAAATCTGCATCTCTAAGCACAAGCGTGTTGGAAGCAGAATGAAAGGTTGGCACATCAATCATCTGCAAACAAATAGGATCTTTTCCCACGAGTCCAGTGTATTATACATTGCACTTTATTATTGAAAGGACTTGGCACACTATTCGTCAGCATTTAGAAAGTTTTGGGTTATCTCCCTGATAAAATGATTGCATTTTCATGGCATCAATAAATTTAAAAATATATATCTCTGAGAACAGGGGTTAAGAATATTCCTAATATTATATGGTCATCTGGATATGAAATCGTGACACCAAGTAATTTTTTACAAGTACTGTGAGAATAACCAGGAGGCTCTACTAACTTTACCACACAGCCTCATTACAACTTTTAAAGTACTCAGCAGAATAAAATGATAGTCACCATGAGCTCTCCAGATCCATGGGATCTTGAACAGTGAGCACGGAAAGTATTGCAGCCTGCTCAAGATGGAAAGTTACAGGGACAGAATAAGGAAGGAAATGCCTTTTGGAGCTTGGAGGTTTTTTTACAACTTAATGATACATCTTCAGCACAGAAGACAGACAGCATAGCATGTCTTCTGACTGCAAAAGAAAATTTAATGAAGACGACCTAAGTTTTGTACAAGTTTCTTAAATACACATGAAACCACATAGCCCTTTCAGCCCAAACGCAAAACTATATAGAGGTTTAAATTGGCTCCAAACTAAACTTCAATTCACGCAAAACAAGGCTCAGGTTTGCTTGGAAACATACATGGAACTATGCTGTAAAACCCTGCACTATAACAAGACCCAGTAAGAGCTTTTCATTAAGGGGACAGCACAAGTTCATGGCTAACTGGAGTGAAGTTTCTGTGCAAACAGGCAGTTAGGTGACTTCTAGATCATCTAAGCATTCAGCTTAGATTAAAGACAAGGCATAGCTTCAGGAAGCAGCTATATGGAAGTTTCGTAAACATCTGTAAAATTTCCAAAGACGTAAAATTTTACAGCAAAACTATAAACAGAGTAAGTTCACCCTTAGCTCTTCTCCCACAGCTGCAATAAGCTTATTTAATGCTACGTGTTTGCCACCATACCAACGTAGAGGATCTCACAGATGGAAATCCTAATTATGTGGCTATCACTTCTCCCATAAAGCAATAATTTGAATTCTCTAGATGCATTAAAGAATGTGTGCTGCTGACTGCTGATCTCAGTTCTGTTGCTATTTGGGTCAAAAAAAAAAAAAAAAAAAAAAAAAGGAAAGAAAAATCAACTAGCTACATAGGGATGTCAGAGTAAATCCTGGTGAAATATGGCAGACCTTTCACACACTTCTATGTCTTCCATCAGCTTTCTGCTTTCCTTTGACAACACAGTGGAATTTTTGGGAAGCAGAGATCAAATATCTTAATCTAGCTGAGATTTCAAACTTTGCAGCAGGGACTGTCTAATGCAATACATAAGGAGATTGGCATAAATGCTGAAAGTACATCAGCATAAATCCTACTCCTCCAAGTAAAAATTATGTCATCACCAACATGAAATACAGATAAACTTCCTAAAATGAACTCTTCCATCTTGAGCTGTTGTTGGATTTTCTGTCTTCCTGAAGTGTCCATCTAGGCTGTAAATTCCTCAAAGCAGGAAACATTTTATCTTCAGTAGTAAGAAGAGACCGCCAAGCACATGGTCTGTGTTAAGTAATACACACACTGAGCACAGTCAAACAAAGCATGTGTACGTATGCAACTCCACCACATCCAACTAGATATACTATTGAATAATGGCCTATCTTGAGCAGATACATGAAAGTTTTATCATTTTCTATGCAACTTCCAAGCACTGTTTCCGGCAGGACTTCCAAGCAATTGGCTTGTTCCCCAAACTCCTGGAAAATCCTTGCTTCCTGCAGCATGCTAGAAAGCACTTCGGAATGAGGATGGATTCCCCACAAACTACGCAGACAGAAATGGAGTACAAGAAAAAAAAAATACTAGAAGTGAGGCTCACAAGACTGCAGAATATTCTTCTAAAGGCTCTGAAGAAGCCCTTTTGCACAGTGAATACCTGCAGCCCAGATGAAGTGGGTAAAGCTTTGGATAAACTATCTGATTAGCTGAAGTAGAGTCAGATGGGGTTTGGGGAATTTTCATTTTTCATGGGTATGGGAATCTACCCTGGACACATGGGAGCACCAAAGTAAAGGCTGGAACAGTATTTTTATGACTTATCCTAATAGGCCAATGCATTGGTCCCTTTTATCACCTCTCAAAACATAGGTCTCAGGGAAAGTCTTCTGAGGGCTCCCGCTGATTCACCTGGGACTAGGACAGCAAGCCAGGAGAAGATGCATCAGTGAGGAGAAAGTGGTACAGGTCTCTCCCAGATCACAGTAAGACTGGAAAAGATTTTTCCAGATCACAACACAACATACAAGATGCCACATTTCTGTCCTGACTAACCAAGCAGAAAGAATATGCACCCTTGTGAGAAACCTTGGACCTACCTCACATGGGTTTGGTGGTGAGCCTAAGGCTTTTGAGGTGCATCAGGTTTATTGCATACATACAGCAGCTGTTTTGACCATAGTCAATAGTTCTCAATACTTCCAGAGCAGCTGACTCATTGCACAGAAGCTGTGCAGTCAGCCTTGTTTCATGCCATGGAAATGTCTGCAATTTCCAGACATACAGCAGGCGGAGGGCAGAACTGATCAGTAACTCTGGCCAAATATAGGAAACTCTCAGATTACACTGAGGTTTCAGAGAAGAGCAAGGAGGAGAGCAAGGTCTAGGAAAGCTCAGATGTACAGTAGCTGTAACTGGAACTCACATGACTTTCCTCCCTAAAAGTTATATAGTTCTGGTGGGTCAGAGCTTTCCTACAAATCAAAGCATCTACATTTGGCTACCTTTTAGAATTCACATTCGTTATCGTCACAGAGCAAACCACAAGGTTGCAGATAAGAACGTGCCTATCAGCTCATCAGTGATAACAGGGCAAAACAAAATTTATTATTTATGTTCCTTTGGTATTGTGCACCTTGAGCCCAGCCACAGACCTTTAATTTGTGCTGATTGCACTTGGATTCCCATGCTGTTTTGTCTATCGAAGCTGTGCTGGTTTGGAAGCTCAAATGAGACTTTATGCATTAAATCCACCATGGTGAGAGCACTGCACACAGAATGGCACAGGATGTTATGCAGCAGTGATTACATCTGGGTTCCCTGGCTACTGCGCAATATCAAATCCGTGTTTGTTTTCTCATCTCTTATCATAAATCAGTGTTGAAGTGACTGCCAAATGAATGAAAGATATCACTAAAAAACATACAGGAATAAAAAATGCTTACCAAGGAAGCTAAGCAACTCTTCATTGCAATTACACTACAGCAAGGACACACCCAGACAGTTCACAATTCCCCCAAGCAGGGATTTTCTGCTTTTTCTTCACTCAGGGTTTTCTTTAGATAGGGCATCCCCAGTTAATTTAGGGAAGAAAAAGAGCAAAGTTCCTAGTTCTTGAAGCACTTAGCCATTTACCAACGCTCTCAGTTTTTAAACAATTCTTCATGCCCCTCACACCACATGCAGTCTTCCACTCTTTCTTTCCTTCTTTCCCTGGTCAGTTTGTCCTGCTGCATGGGGCTCAGCTCCTGTATTTTCCAGAAAGGAGCTACTGGAAGCTGCTCCTGTGCTGGCCTGGCATTAAAGTGCAGCTCTCCTTTTAAGCCCTGTCTTTTGCCTAAGCATTCATTTGTAATACTATTTGAATGGCATCAGTTAATGAACACCACTGTAGTGCTCCTAGCTTTTAAAAACTGCATCAGAAGGGCTCTTCATCCCTCCCTAGCTCAACAAAAATCAAAACCACATCTGTCAAAAATATAAAATCTTATTTATTTATATAAATACACACATACAAATCTCCTACCAGTAAAGTAAAATTACTTCTCAAGCTCAAAGTTGAAAACAGATGACAAGTACAGCACTGAGCATCTGATAATGTTTTGGTAGCATAGCTAAAACTGCTAATAAACACTGTTTTGAGATCCTTCTCTCACCCATCCCTGCGTGGTGAAAATTTTCCAAGCTAAAACTCCTGAAGTTGTCATCAGTCCTTTTTCCTGCCATTGCCTGGTCACATAGAGGGCTTGTTTTCTTTCAGGACAGACGTTCCCCGCTGTGCTTTTCCTGGTTTCAGACTATTTTTAATATTTACTTTCAGTTGCTATAGCAACAGGGAATCACAGATGGTAAGAGTTAAAATTATGCCACAGGAGACATTTATCATCGTAGCTTTGTATAATGTGAGCTCTTGTTCTCCGAAATTTTCCCCATGCTGGACACTCCCCTGTTTATTTTATGATGGCTACCCTAATGAATGTGTATGCCTAATGAATAATGTAAGCCTCTCAAATTTATCAGCACATGTTTGATGGGGTATGGTAATTGCATTAATGAGAAAGTGGCAATTTTTATTTCTTTCCATTTCTCACCACCATGAAAGAGCCAGATTTCTGATACAAGATTTCATGCTTACCTCAGTCCACAAATAAATCACATTCATTTCAGTGGTGCCAAGTTTTTGGTTTGGGGTTTTTTTAAAAGGAAAAAAAAAAAAAAAAAAAAAAAAATCCATGTGTGTTGATTTTAAAGTGAAGAAATCCTGTACGCGTACAGAAAACTAATCCACGTGATAGGAAGATCATAGAATCATAGAACGGTTAGGGTTGGAAGGAACCTTTAAAGATCATCTAGTCCAACTCCCCTGCAAGGGGCAGGGACATCTCCAACCAGATCAGGTTGCTCAGAGCCACATCCAGCCTGGCCTTGAACATTTCCAGGGATGAGGCATCCACCACCTCTCTGGGCAACCTGTTCCAGTGTTCCACCACCCTCAGTTTAAAAAAAATGTTCCTTATGTCTAGTCTAAATCTACATCCCTCTATTTTAAAACCATTATCCCTAGTCCCGTCACTAAAGATTTTTCTCCACTGCTAAAGATTTTTCTCCCTGTCTTTCCTGTAAGCCCTTTTTAGGTACTAGAAGGCTGCTATAAAGTCTCCCTGGAGCTTTCTGTTCTCCAGGCTGAACAGCCTCAACTCTCTCAGCCTGTCTTCATAGGAGAGGTGCTCCAGCCCTCTGATCATCTTCATGGCCCTCCTCTGGACTCGCTCCAACAAGTCTATGTCCTTCCTATGTTGGGGCCTTACTGTAGAGCTTAAGGTATTGCTTTTCTGATAA
>WHYT01015791.1:39595-55608 GCA_009806455.1 Tetrax tetrax
AAATTAAAAAAAAAAAAAGAGGGGGGATACTGAACTTGCCATCTTTGGCCAGCTTCAATTAAATTTAACCAACAGGCTTGCAGGAAGATGGAGAGAGGAAAAGAGGGACTGCTATCAGCTGAGTGTCCTCCTCAGCACATGAGAAAGTGAAATATTTAAAAAAAGAAAAAAAAAAATCATACTTTCTTAAAAAAGAAGCTTACATGTCAGCTTTGGATCTTCTAGAAACTCATAAACTCGTACCACAAAATTAACACTAAGATCTGCTAACCTTAGTGAGACTTTCTTATCACAATCTCCTTTCAGCAGCCTGTAACTCTGGTGAGGGCCCTGGAGCTGAAGTAGCATGGTGGGGCAGCCCTTTCTTTCTGCAGGAGAAAGCCAGAGACCTGATTTGCCCCTCCAATGTCCCACAAAGGTCATGGGCAGCAAACACAAGTTGAGGAAAGATGCAACAGCAGCTTTGGGACCACTGGTGCATGGAGGCAGCACAGGGGTCTCTGGTTTCACAGCTGGCTCCCACCTGGTTGCGGTTCACACTGCTTGATGTGGAAGGTGCTTGATAGCTACAATTTGTGCATTCAATTTTTACTTTTTAAGACAGTCTGGCTAAAGGCAGGTAGTTCAAGGCTGTGAATTACCTTTTAGGTCCAGTGCTATTCATGCAGGATGGCTCCCTCCACCTTTGCTAACAGTACTCCCTAGCCCACTGCCATTCCAAAGATTCGTGTTATCAAAGGACAGCCATTTCCACTGTTTAAACTAACCTGGCTTACTGGACTGAAGGAGGTCACACATCCTAGCCAAAAGGTACAGAGGCGGTGACCTCCACCCAGCCATCACCACTAGTTCTAGAAGAGGATGCCTGTGTCCCAGGTTTCAGTACTGTTTTACAGTGTTTCTACACAATAGGCTAAATGTTTGGTTATCTCCATGGGTTTTGTTTTTTTTTTTCCACTTCTATACTTTCAGTCAAAGTCACAACTTCCTCACAATATGGTCACTCGTTATTTAAACCAGATTATTCCCTCTGCTACCTAAGGATTTAAAGCCAGCTCATAGAGATTATGTCTTCCTCCAGGCAATATGAACATTCATCTTACCTGAAGGATGCAATAAGAAGGAACGATCTTTTGTATTGTAATTATTATATATGCCTAGTTTTAAGATTAAAAGTTCTTATTCCCTCTCCACATGGACACCATGTGTGTAAGGAAATGCTTTAATTAAATTCATTGAGCTACAATGTAAGCCATAATTTAAATAATAGAAAAATGAGGTATTGAATTTCCAAGGATATTTTGTAATTGGAATGAGAGCAGCTGCCAAAAGACAAAAAAGCTTGAGGGCAAACAGAGTCTATGGGTTTGGGCAACAGCAGGTAAGCAGAACACTGGATCTGAGATTGATTACATAAGTTTGTCTAGTTTGAAAAGAGAGAGAGACTGAAGAATTAACAAAGTACTCCACAATAAAACACACATGTAAAAAAAATACCAGACTCTGAACACTCTCTGTTCATCAACTGAAAACAGCAGAGTCCTCTCCTATGAGGATATGTTCTCCTGTGGTTAAAGCAGGAGAAACAGAAACATTCTGTTTTGTAATCATGGTTTCACAGCAGCTAAATAGTTCTACCTGAATCAATTCTATTGTCTGATTAGACCTTGCTTAATTTTAGCTAATTCTTTGGAGAATATTCAGTTACATCTGTGTGTGCTTGGAATAAAAATCATACTATAAATGCGAGCGGTTTAGGGAAGTCTTCACCAAGTTTTATGGTACTTCTATAACTGATTGGAAAATGTTCCCAGTGTAAATGAGCCTTGGAAGTCAGGATTCCCACAATTTGCTCCTGCCATTGAAAACATCTTGCTGTATGATCTGGGCAAACATCCTGGCCATCTGAGGCTCCTACATTCTCATTTTAAATGAAGTCAGCACCTCCTGTCCTCACAGGATACTGAGCAATGGGGACTTGTCAACGCTTTCAGATATCATGGGACAGGGGCAGTAAGAGTGCAAAACTAAGGACAGCAGAAAGTGCCAACGCATAAAGACTGCTAGGGCAAAGCACTGGGGAAACATTTACCAGACTGTCAGATGTACACTATGCTAAACAGAAATAAAATATTCATTATTGTCCAAAACCGCAGCTTAAAATTAAAGACATTACTATGCAGAAGTATCAGACCTAACCCTATCTCCCAGTTCTGCAGCAACCACTGCTTACTCAGTAAGAACATAAATGTATGTATGAAATAAAAGAATCTGAATGAAACCCTCAGACCCAATTCCCACAGGCTACCCTAACATCAACTATAAATATTTTAACAGGTCCATTGTTCTAGCTTAAAGTCAGAAGGCCTAATAACATTTTATTTCAAGTTTTCCAATAATTGGCTATATTTTGAGAGCACCTGGAGACAAAAGCTCATGAGAGAATTACAGGCTTCCTTGGAAAATAGGGCCTTACTATTGCAAGGGGGGAAAAAAATGAAAATATAACCTAAGCATTGCCCTAAAGGTTCACAAGTGAACAGAAAAAAAAAAAAAAAAAGGATGGATAATTTGATATTTTTCTAAGTCTCATTATCTTAAGCCAAGTACAGCATTTGGGAGGAGCCTGACTCATGATACTGGAATGTTCAATGTTGTCAATATTGGATAAGCTCACTGTCACATCTATCCTTTCTACATTTCAGCCTGGGCAGCAGAAGTGGGCTCAGATCTAGATTTGGATTTTGAACCCAGCAATTCAGCAATGATAAAATTTAATCAAGTTTACCATGCAGTTATGAACTATCTTCAGTGAACAATGAAAACTCCTTTACAAGTGAGCAATCTACTGTAAAATAAATAGTATAAATGAAATCAATTGGATCTTTTAAAATTAAACATGATTGTTTCAAGCCCAAATAGTTGCCAAAATAAACCAGAATACTCGTAATTACATCGTAACACCAAAGGCAACCTACCTATCCCTTTCCTGAGGTACTGATGTAATCTAATCAATTTAATTTCACATTATTAGTTGTGCAGCAATAGGAGAGGCAGGGTATCGGGGCATTAAATGTTACATGTCCTTACACAGCTTTGAAAATTCAGCCCTGGATCAGACATCTGAAGACCTTCCTCAGAACTAAGGGTTAGAAGAGAACAGCATTAAGGCACACATTCCTTATCTAGGCACGCAGATCCGTAAACCCTCATGTTAAACAAATGCATTTTTTCTGAAACATATTTCAGACCTTGTCCCTTTTGTTTTCCAGTGAGGCACAGTGAGCCGAGACTGCTGCCAGACCTCTGTTTATGCAAATGGGAAGAGATTCCATTTCCCATTTAGCCAATGTCACAAAAAAAGGACCCTCTGAATTAGCTTCAGGTTCTTTTCCAGAGGGTTTACAAGGGGTCATCAGAGCAGTAAAGCCCATAAGAGAAAGTGTAAGGACAGCTTGACTCTTGAACCCGTAACTTCACATGAACTAGCTTGGCCTTCCTACATTGCCCTTTTCAAAAAGGTCTAAACAAGGTCATAAAGATAAACTTGCATTGACTGTGTGCCCTAGGTGGCCTGTGCAACTCCTCTGCAATAGTCCACATCTCTGAGTCAGGACCACTCACACAAAAGGCAGTAGGGTGCACCTGGACAGTAGAACACCAGGTGTCATGAATGCTTTGTACCATCTTCAGCTCCATCTGCCTTTTTGTGCAGGTGACGTATTTGTTCCTTAAGACCACTTTTCCTTGCCACCATCCTACATCCAATCTTTAACCACCACAGCTGGTTAATGCCCTTCCAACACAAGGATTCAAGAACTTAAACCCAAACCTTTCCTTCTTTTCACTTAACACTCTTGGAGACATACCAAGAGCCACATCACTTCTACAAGTTAACAGCCTCATCTCCAGCAATCAATCTTCATTCCTCCATTGCAATCTGGAAACCCTTTCTAGCCCTCCTACAGGATTGCACCACTGGACCCAAAATTATTTTTTCCCATTAATAACAATTTTGGGGTTCATTAACAGCTTGCAGCTCTGCAGCATGTGTACATGCCTAAGAGAAGCATCAAGCCATCTAGAGTGATTAGAAGAAAGGAGACTACAGCCATGGGACTATAGAACCTGCTGGTAAGAGAAAAAGCAAGTAAAACTCCTCTTTAGTTAGGTCATTTGTCTTAAGAGTCTGATCAAAGGCAGAAAGGAGATGGCCAGGCCTCAAAGGCCTGTTTTGCCTGTAAGTAAATCAGAAGGTAGAATTGCTTTGACCAAAACCAAGTCCTGTCTGCAGCTGCTTACACTGGATCCAGATCCTAGGCTCAGCAGAACATACCTCTTTTGGGAGCCGAGTAGGGGGCAAGCTTAAGCTCTTAGTTTGGCACATCCAGCACATTTCAAAGATATCTCTGCTTCTCTGGTACTTCCTCTAGGGCTTTGTGGTCCTTCCTGTGCCAAGACTCACATTAACAGGAGTTAAGGTGACCCAGCTATGCAAAAGGCTGATCAAGCCTTGCTGACTCTACACTTCCCAAGTATCCTTTACCTCTTCAAGGATTGCTCGCAGTAGCACAGAGTTTGCAAGGACACTTCTAATTGGCAGCATTTTGCTGTTATCTCAAAAATATTGTTAGTAAAGGCAATTGAACTGCCAGATGTGATTATTTTTCCAAGTCTGTAGACATTTAATCAGATAAATTCCTCAAAATTGCAGTCTTCACTCACCAAGCAAAGGCTCAGATATCAAGAATTCTGGACAGAGCATCTGAGAGCACGACATGACAGACAACATGAAATATTCACTAGTATCTTTAGTAGCCAGCAATTTACCCAGTTCATCATTCACTGGTGCAAATATCCAGCAATGTCTATCCAACTTTCCTCTCTACTGGACCTCCAGGTGAAGTGGCTGTCAGTAACCAGTGAAGCTCCACAATTCAGACAGAGCTATCTGCAGCTGCTGGCAGAAGCATTGCTTGCTCTGGCCTTGTACATCCATCACTAAACCTATACCCTTTCAGCATTACTGATACTGACCAGATCTCTCAGTTCCATCACCTTCCTTGATGGAGTCCCCAAGGTTGGTCTTTTGCAGCCAGACCCCAAAGCATCTCCAGATGCAGACAGACACAAAGCATCTCCAAACTCAAAGGTATCCTTGATTCTCTTCCTGCCAAAATATATCACATCTTCACAAAATATTCAGTAACACAAGAGACCTTGAATTATTCAAGGCCCCTGAACAGAGTCCACTTCCTCAGGGAAACACTTCCACAAGAAGTTGTGAAGTTCTTTGTCTGGGCTATTTCTATGCTCCAGTCCCAAACTCTTCCAGGCTTTATTAGCAGGAACGTCATACCACTTTTAGAAGGGTTGTCTTCTTCACTCTACTCAACTGAGTTTCTTTTGCTTTGTGAAAATTTCTTCTAGGTAGACACAGGGGAATTACACCTGACCAGAGGACAATCTTCCTCATGAGAAGTCCAGATACTGCTGAGTAGGTACTTAACATCAAACCTTCAAAGGCTACCTCATGCCAGAAAAGCCTAGCCCCTCGGCATGCACACACAGCATCACACACACACGCAGGGGGTTCACCACCTCAAGCCAGGGTGGAGATTACACTACAGGCATATTCCCATGTCCCTTGCGAAAACTTTGCCCACATTAACCTCTCTCAAATTGAATTTTCTTCAGATTTCATCCTGTTTTGAGGCAAGGCAAGCCTTTTCCCTTTCCTTCTCTCACCAAGTCCCCTGCTTCTTCACTCTATTTCTTTCTGTTGGATAACTCTATTTGATAACTCTGCCTTGGCCCAGACTCAGTAAGTCACACTCCTTACTTATCATACCTAAAAAGAAAAAATTCTGCTAATTTCATATGAATTTACCTCAATCCTTTTCTCAGTAAAAGCATGGATATCCTTTCCTCATAATCACCTGTGGAAACAGACTGCCTGACTTCTGCCTCCTTTCATCCCTTCACAGCAGGGAATTTTAAATTTCACAAATAGCCAATTTCAAATCAGCTTTAAAGAACTGCTCAAAAGCTATTTGTGAAAAGAAAAAGAAATAAAATATCATAAGGATAGGATGCAAATTGGCACCTGCACTGAGATCAAGGCTACAGCTTTAGTTTGGAGGTTATCTGTACTGTTTGACCTTTCAGGTAGCTGAGCAGCACAGCTGCAACTTGAAACCAGCCTTACTACATTACTTTCTTTCACTCAGCTAGTAACTGGGGGATATTCAGAGACAGCTGGGAGAAGAAAATGAGAAATACCTTTAAAACACCATAGTCATAAAACCATAACAGAGAAAAAAAATAAAAATCATGTTTTATTAATTCTATCATTTCCAGATTAATTTCAAGTTCATATTTTTCACTTTGTTAGTAGCTACACATTCTCATCTTACCTTAGCAAAGCACAGAGGAGCCAAGCCAAGCAGTTAAGCCCAAAATTTCCTAAGCGCAGACAAACCAGACAAACAGCACACAGCTCCAGCACTCCCATAGGGTGCTGGTAATGGGGTCCGACAACAGCTCCAGGCACAGCAAGCAGCAAACAAAGCCCAGGGTCCAACCAGGGAGTCCCCTCAGGAGAAGCAGGGGACAGAGCCAGACCAAGGACTGGAGACATACAGCAAGGCACACTGGAGGACCCCATCCAGGAGAGAGCTACCGACAGCAGAGGTCTGATGTCCATTCCAGAGACAGAGCTAAATGCAAGACCAGAGACCAGCACTCCTACAACATAGCCTAGAGAGGGACTCATGGTCTAAGACTCAGCTGAAATTGGGCTCCTGGGCCTATTAGGGCCCTCACAATGAGCACCTGTTACAACCTTTTCTGGGGCTTCATCAGTGTAAGTAATATGCTGAATAAAGGTGAGCATTCAATATAATGTCATTCAGCTGGAAGCAAATTCGCTTATTCTGAACAATGAAGGTATAGCTTTAGGATTTTCACTTTAAAGAAGAAAGAGGTGCTCACCTCCAGATTTTAGCCACATTCTTTCTCAGAGCCTCACAATAAGTATGAGATACCATGCTTTATGGCTCTGTGTACACACTCATTGTCAAAGCAAGAGTATTTCCTAAACCCTGAAAACTAAGTCATACTCAAACCCTGTCACAGACAGTTTCTACAGTAAGCCATTACGGATTTCAAAGTGAGACCACACAGACAGTCTGGCCATTCGGTGCAAATTCTGGAGGAAGGTTTTAATGCAGATCAGGCCTAAACTGAGCCCATCCTGTCTCATGTCTTCACGCTGCCTCCAAAGGACTGGATGCTGGATTTATGAATGGTCAGAGAGAAAGAGACACAAGTCTCTTAGGGGAAGGGTCCTTTTAAGAAACTGCCATGGTAAGTGGAAGCCTTCCAAAGTGAATGTGACCCACTAAGGTGATCCTTCACATCCAGACCCCCCAGGTCTGCACCTGAGAGCCAGACTCCTACCTGTGATTTCACCCCCAAAGTCACCAAGACTTGTATGAAAGTTGACAAGTAGCAGATAACATGCCTTCGCATCACATGGCACTGCCACCATGAACCAGGTCTCTTTTTGCATAGAGAAACAGGCACATGGAGAAAGAGCAGATGACATGAGGATGGCAGACAGGCTTGCAGGGAAAGAGACATTGTCCCTCTTGGAAGGTATTTCTAACAGCTTTTGTCTTTAGACCTCTATGACTCATTTCCAACAGCATCTACCCTGATTTGTGCATGTGGCTGGAGTTCTGCAAATATTTTGGACTACCATTACTGTGAGACGCCAAATAACCACCACCATCATGTTGCTAGTGGAAGCTGGCTTGATGCTGCTCCCTGACACAGAGCACACTTTCTGGATCTACCCCTGCACTTAGGAATGACACGATGGGTGAGCACAGCCCACTGCAACACATGTTGTTGGGGAAAAGCTCTGCCACTTGCACAAAACCCAAACTACAGCTTCTATCTGATGTAGATCCATCCATTAGTTCTATGATTCCATGTCTGAAGCCTTCCATGGGATGAGCTCTACTGCTGGGGAGTGACTTCTCCCTGCACACACCCCACTAGAGCGGTGAAACGGTGGCGGCCTAAGGGGAGGCAGCCCTTGGGCATTTGGTGCTGGCATTAGGGCTAAGAACATCACCATGCCTCACCTCTCCTCCATCCTGGGAAGAAAGTTGGGTTTGGCAGCACGTCCCCATCTTAGTGCCTTCTGCAAATACACACAGATGCAACAACACACCCACTCACACGCACAGAGGGAACATATGGAGTTGTTTTCATGAGTAACAGGGAATCTCTATTAGAGAAAGATGGTGCCAATTAGAGAGATCTGTCACTGTCTTTTCAAACAGAGCCTAGGATGGGGGATACCACAGGAAGGGGATGACACAGTGAGGGGCTGAGCCTTGAGTACCTAAAGCAGAGAGAGCCATTACAGGGCCAATGAACATAGGAAATGAAAGATTTCCCAACCAAATCATAGGGATTTTGCATTTTAACTGAGTTCTCAGGCTTTAGTTTTAATTGTGCTTTTACTTGGTGCAAAGCAGTTTTAAAAATCAGCTTAGAGGGAGAAAATGAAGAGATACAGTTATATGAGGCTTGGGACATTTAGAGCTAAAATGCTGACTGTTATCTTGGGCAGTTCACAAATAGTACTTACGCAAGCTGGGAACTGCTTCACCACTGCCAGTACTTCTTTAACTCCTGACCTTTTCCTGGACGTCAGATGGGAATGATTTTTAGTCTATCCGGTCTGGACTGAATTTGATCCCAAGCACCAGGGCAAGGAAAGAAGAAAGTTTATTCTTTAAAAGCTTTACATACTGGATGCTTAAAATTTAACGCTCACCCCTTAGAGCTATATTCCTAGCTTAGAGCTGGTAAGAAGCAGCATGTTTTTTGCTTTAATCCTTTCCAAAGACACATTCCATAAATCGTTAGCATCCTTGCCAACCACTCAGTCTCTTAGTGAGCCCACATACCAGCTTTAAAGTAAGCTCTTCTAAAACCAATGCAACAGTCCTGTGGGTTAAGTTTATATTATTTCCAGATTCGTATAGCTGCAGGCTCCTTTTTTAAAGTCGCAAATGATAAGTCATCTCTTTGTTGGCAGTACTTTTCTTTTTTTCTTTTAATACTTTGTTTAAACATTGTTCACCTATGCACTTAGTGAAAAACAGACCGTACTAGCTCTAACAGAGCTGTATATGCTGCAGCAAGAGGAATACAGTATGTATTTTGCAGCAGGAGGGGTGAAGAATCCCTGCTTGGACAAGTCAGTCTATTAATAACTCCAGTATAGATACCACTGCTTAAAACCAAATTCAAGCAACAACAGCAACATACTGCACTGACACAGCACCTTTCATCTCTAAAGATACCAGTTGCCTACTCTCAACAGCATAACCGCAAGCTGCTCAAAGAAACGACCCTAAAAAATTACAAGGGCGTAAGGGACTTCCCTATCATCTCATGCCAGCTACCCACAGAGAAAAAACAAGCATAATACAGTTATTCCTCCTTCTGGCACACTGGGGATGGGTTAAGTCCCGTTTATTCACTGACAGCTTCATCTCTCCCTGCCCTGACCAGCACAGAAAGCAGCGAACCAGGCACCAAATGCTTTCAGCACGTTGGAGTCCTTGCTTTTTCTCTATTTCCTGAGAGACTGTAAAAATTTATTGTAAAAATGACACCACCCCAGAATTACACCGGAGAAAGATAAATGCATGAAACGCTTGTCTTTTCACCTTTTACTGCCTTGCCTAGCTTTGTCTTCCACTGTACTCTCCATAAGTCCTGCCATGGCTCACCAAAATTTATGCTGGAGTTGAGAAATCATTTGCTTCTCTCCAAAAGAGGAATTAATTTTCTCCTCCATCTTCCTTTGGTTTGAAAACCAGGTGTTTTCTCCAACTCCTCTCAGGAGTTTGGTACCAGAAGCAGAGAAAAAGAGGAGCGAATGCAGAAAGCTCCAGGGAGTGATGCTACCCTGTATCTTCAGACCTTATTTCACGTGGCTTCTTCCTGCAGCTCATACCAGACCCAGTTCTTGGCAGTCAGTGGGAGCTCTTGGTTTATTTAAAGCAGAATCTGCTTTTACAGCTCCCAGCTGCCTATATATGTGTAAAGCCGTGCAGCAGTGCCCAGCGAAGAGACTGAATTTGTTCTTAAATGATACATCCTGCAACCTCATCAGCCTCCGACTTAACCTTGATGAACAACAGGGAATGGGTACTGGAAGCTCCAGTCAGGACTGGGTTGAGGCTAGCCGGCTTTTTGTCAGTATACCACATTTATCAGTATGCTATGTTTGACCCTTTTTATGGATCAGCTGGGAAACCAAAGCTCCCATGCCTGCCTGTGAACTCACACTCTGGTTCTGCAAACATTTATATAAACAACTTAATCCTACACACTTGACTGGTCTCCTAATTGAATATTTGCAAGACTTTGACCTTAGTGTAAACTGACTTCACAGGAGACCAGGCAGCAATTTCCGTGCATTGAAAGAGAAGACTGGCATTAAAATACCAAAACCTCATTCTCTCCATGCCTAAATTCACTCTGAATTTGCCTTTTGTCCCTCAAAACAGCAAACAAGAGAAGGAAAATCAAAATGCATAACCAGAGTGAGGGTGAGACATGAAAGCAGAGCTAACAAGCAGGCTCGGTTTCCCTTTGCTCACTCCATTGTACTGTCATGGTTGGCCTGATTGCTTGAGGGCCACAAAAAATCAGATATGGTACATCTGTTTCTAAAATTTAAATCTCTAAGCGAGAAAAGTCTGAGAGTTTCTTCTGAAGTCTGATTCAACTGCTCACGCTTTTCAGCAGAAAGTAGGGCTTGCACACACAATTAATGTGAATATCTATTGACCTT
Organism: Tetrax tetrax; assembly: GCA_009806455.1. Lineage (NCBI taxonomy): Eukaryota > Metazoa > Chordata > Aves > Otidiformes > Otididae > Tetrax > Tetrax tetrax. The sequence continues at coordinate 50,484 of WHYT01015791.1, forward strand.
GGGCATACGTAGGAGCTACTTAAGAAAACTACATTAGCGTATTGTAAAAGTAAGATGCTGCCTGGCAATCTATGGTAGAGCAGTGAAGTTGCATCATTATTTTGCAGGCAAAAGTGAGCGAAGAAGCATGCAAGACTAAGCTTCCGCCTGCTAGTGCCTCAAGCCGAAGGCTGGAACGTTTTTGGGATAAGCCTTGAGCTGGAACGAAGCTATTCCCCTCTCATTTCCCTTAAATGGTGTGTCTGACTCACTGTATTTGGGGGACATGCCTTGGTTACTCACTGACTGTTTATCTAACTTCTAATCGTGTGATTAAAATAACTAGTTTATAATCCCCGGATCGCGAGGAGCCAGATCCTGGTATCTCTCACACTGATTTAAATCCTGAGGGCAGGCCTGCTTACACGAGTATTTACTGACCGTGCCGCAGACCTAGCCCTTGCTGAGAGCCGCAGGGCAGAGCACAGCCACCCTCAGCCTTTTCCAGCATAATTATCAGCCTGGGATGGCATCAGGTTTCCAAAGGGACCCTGTGGGTCACTGAGGGAGGGAAAGGATGGTCCTGCGGCTAACCTGCTGAAGCAAAACAGGCCCAGGCCCTTGTCAAGCCATAAATTAAGGCTGTAGGATGGCGCAGAACTTTCTCTCCAGTTCTCTAACTGAACAGAGCTAGAGATAAGAGATAATGAGAGATAAGTTGGTTTGGTTTTGTGTTTTTTTTCCCTTCTCCTGCCTTTGTAGGCTGTGGTTTCCCCCATTAGCACCAGATTCTCAGAACGGTGTAATAGCACTGCGGGGGCAGACTTCCAGACAAGTTTTTTTTTTGCTGCAAGTACAATCCAAGTGATATCGTTCAAGAGCTTCATCTGCTTCCGTAAAGGATATAAAATAAATCTGGATGGAAGGGATAATCGCGTCAGTTCAGGATTGGGCCTGACATTTTTTGCCTCAAGTTTTGCTGGCAACAGTGAGTAAATCTGGAGCCAGCCATTTTCTCCTGGTGCTACAGAAGAAGAGGAAGCCTTCCTAGCTGTGGGGATGCTGGCTTGCTGTCCCGCCATTCAGCCACCGAGAAGGTGGATGCTGGGGCAGAAGGTCAGGAAAGGGCATATTCCCTGGCAAGCAGCCTCGGCAGGATGCACAGCACTGCTCTCTATGATGGCAGGGGCCAAGAGGACCCATGAGTGCACATGCTGGGAGGGAAAGGACACTAATTTGTTGACAGTTAACAAAGCCGATATCTGAAGGATGTGTCATAACATTCCAAGGAGCAAAACTACAATAACGGAATGTGTTTTCACTTTAGATAGTGTCTTTTTGGCTAATAGATGCAACAAAAACAAAAGGAAAACAAAAGATGAGTCTTTATAAGAAAGAAGGAGGTGAAGCTCACTCTTTTGAATGCTGCAGGTGGCCCATAGAGAAGGGACAGGTACTAGGACTCACCGGTACTCACTGGTAGTTAAACCACAGATACTCTTACGTGTGGAGGAGATAAAGGTTCATAACTAAACTCAGTAAAGTCCCATCGCTGGCACAAACTGTCAGCGACATCCATGGGGTTTGGATTAGGCCCCTAACAAGCCGCCTTTATCCCTTCAACTCTAGTTGTTGGAGGTGCCAAAAGTGGATTTGGGGAATATAAAACGAGGGAGAAATTCCCACAGCAGCACTGAGCTCTTTAGCTGGTCCTCGTAGACAGCGCATTTCTTTGCCAACTCCACAAAGCAGGACTGCTACAGGGGGACTCGTGATTGTTTGCTTTATCCATCCCACACCACGTCAGAATACGTGCTGGGTCCTCCTTACTTGTATGTCAGCTTCTCCCCAGCGACATGACCTAAAATAAGACTGCCAAGGCTATTAGGCATCTTAAAGTGACAGAACACAACGTGAACACCCATTATGCTCTCTATTCAGCTGGATTTCTTAAATGTGTTCTAGATGGGGGTTTGGCTTACTTCAGGACAGAAGAAAAAAAAAAAGCCATGTCTTTGTTCAAGTATTGTTCTTCCTTCTGAGCACAATGGGTTGTGTTTTTTGTCCCCACAGTGCAACAGGTTTTTGACACAATGAATGGAAATACTAACTCACAGCTTTAAAATGACAACACTTCACACTCTGAGGACCAGCATTTGCTTTTGAACTTGAGCAGTATAGTCATTAAAAGGATTCATATCTCTTGACTTTGTCATGTACATGCAGAATAAATGTGTTTATCCTGTCCTGCAAGATCTCATCAGGAAACACATCTGATATTCATACAAAGGACAATGTTTGCTCAATTTTCATTTCGTGTGTATGGAAGATAAGCAAGCTCTGGATCACCTTTCACCTACGCACAAAACTGCAGCTGAATGACAAAACCCCACAGTGTTGGTTGAGTATCATCCAGTATTACGTGTACTGGAGCAGTATCTTGAATTCCTGATTCATCAGCTGGAATGTGCACGGTGCAGAAACAGTCTTGCCACACAGTGCTAGCACAAGTCAGGCCTGTCAGCATCACGGAGATCAGACATCAGCATGCAGAACCAGCCTACTCAGACCTAGCAAGCCAAATACATCCATGCTGGGATCCTCATAAATCTGCAGCAGCCACTTTTTGAATCTAAGTATGCCAGGCTATCATAGGTGCACAAATTGATCTGGTATTATACAGCAACCAGATGTTTAGAACTGACTAGGTCACTAAATTGCCAAGAAAAACAATAAGCTATTTCCAGAAAGTAACTTGGTTGGCATGTCTACAACCCACAGCAAAAGGAGTCAGAGTCCAACCCATCTTTTTAATATAACTACTGATCACCATCATCTCCTGGCTATGGAGGATGAATGAAATTGCTCATCATCTTTTTAATTAAGATATGTAGCTATAGTACACATGCTACAAAGTTCCTAATAGCAGAAGTTGCTTTCACAGAGAAGTGTACGGCAGTAGGCATTTTGAAAGTGCGGTTTCAGAAAGCTATCCAAGACCACTTTGAGAAAGCAGGGAGAAATTCAGGCTGCGTACCATTGAGTCTACTGACTTGAAGTAACCAGCTACCACATTGCCAACTGCAGTTAAAAAACAAATGCACACAAAAGGAAAGGAACCCCATAACATTCATCCAAGGATGCATTACACCAGGGCTGGCAAATTAACAAACTGCTATTCATCATACTATAAGCAGAAAAATTGAGTCACTGTGGTAGAAAACATGAAGCCTCATGGACCGGGTTTCCCCATTTAAAGGCCCCTTTCAGTCAACCAAACCTGTACAGCAGCTGTGGTGTTCAAGAAGATGATGTTATCTCTAAAGCATCCTGATGCCCCCACCTGGCACAGAGCCCTCTCTGGGGCATTCATTTAGGCAACACACATATGGGCAGGCTGCTGCTAATATGTGTATTTTCTGTGGAATTAGGCTGCTGGCAGACAAACGCAGTGCATGAGGACCTGTGTTGCTATGTGAGAACTCAGTGGGTGCTTGTCTCCCCTAAAACTCCCCTTACCTGCAACATCATTTTCCGATGAGGAAACAGTTACTGAGCCTGGCATCCATGACTTCACACAACCCCAAATGCTCCTCTTCCACCAAACCCGCAGTTACAGCAGTGAACTGGACCAGGCTCACCGCCCCACTCTGCCCGTTGTGCATGGCAAGGCCAGCGCCATGCAGCCCACGCACACCAGTGAATTTTACACACACGCTCAGTTGTGGTTGGCTTTCTATTTTGAGCTGACCAAAACAGTTCAAACAACATTAATCCCCTGGGGCAAAGCACACGTCAAGCTTTAAAAGAAAAAGCATTTTGAAGTAGTCCAACACACTCCATTGTACAGCATTGGCCCATCTCTGCAACTGGGGAAGGGCTGACGCCACCCACAGAGCCTGGATCATCTCCTTCCCCTCGGGGCTTGGTTTATCTTCCAAATGCAAAACTATTTTCCTGACCAAAACAGACAATAGAAACCTTTTACATGCTGCTTCTCCCTATCCTGTCCTCACTTCACTGCTTAATGCTCTCTCACCCCACAGAAACTACCTTCTCACTGAGGCTTTCTCAGCACTTTCTAGGAGACATCTCTCCACAGCACCTTAGCTGGGCTTGATGATGGAGCAGGACTGGTAGCTCCTTGGACCTCTAAGGGACATATCATCAATTATACTTCTCTTTATGGAACATCACCCATCCAGCAGTGGATTCAGCAAGGGAACAGAAAGGGCTGAAACATCCCCATTTCCACCCAGATCATTAGGAATCCGGTCCTTCCTCCAGTCCCCCTTCGCTTATGATTGTGTGATGCCCCCATTGACAGTATATTTGTCTCACCTTTGAGTCTCTGAGTGCCTGTGGACTGCAGTCAAAACGATCAGCGCCGCTTGCTTAGACATGAGCTCACTGCACCATTGGCCATTCCTCAGTTGTGCCACCCCCAGACTTGGGCAATCTGTCTGGTCATCAGTTATTCAGGGTCTGCCTGGTGCTCTGCGCTGCTACATAATGCTGGAAAATTATAATTACTTTAAACCAAGCACTGCAGTAGCTCAGGATTAGCAGGGCTAATTTAAAGATTTGACTGCAGTGAAAGGTATTTCCACGCTGACCTGGGAACCATCTCTCTTCATTTGCGGCACTCCACGTCAGACAGAGTATTACCCACTTCCTCGGGAAGCCTCTGGCCCAAAGGGGCAGCCCTTTTGATAAATGACCCTCGCATAAAGTAGGCATGAAAGTGGGCCCCCCTCTTCTCAGATATTTCGGCCTACTGAGGTTTGCTGGGTGGGGAACAAGTCACGATAAGGAAAAGTATCACAGCTGAAGAGGGAAGGAGTGAGCAGTATTCCTTGTCTATGAGAAAAGAACAAGAAGTGAAAAAAGAAACAGGCAGAGGGTTGAGTTTCTGCAAATGCACCTTCCTTCTCCTCTGTTCTCACTTGTTGCCTCAGTTTCTCCCCTCCAGGCCAGGATCCAAGCACCCACCGGCACTCATCACTGCACTCAGGCTGCTCATGTCTCCCAGGGCTCATGTGAGGTCTCCTCCTCAGGGCCCAGTTTTCCATTCAGGCACAAATTAAAGCAGCGTTGACTGGCTCTGGACACTCCCAGGCAGTCCCTTCTGTCTCACCAGCCTCTT
>WHYT01015791.1:68024-110889 GCA_009806455.1 Tetrax tetrax
GGGTTCCGAAATGGCTGACTAATTACTTTAACATTTCAAAGAATCAATTTTGGACAGAGATCAAGCAAGAACCTGGATGGTAAATCACTGGGAAGATTATTCATGATGACAGACAGATGGTTAGAAAGAAAGACTAATATCAAAGTTACCTTCAGCATCCTGGCCCCAGTGACCCATGAAGCAGCGTTTTATGCGACCATCAGCTCCATCAGGCAGAAGATCAGGTATGCTCACCCTGTGAATAAAATACTTTGGAAAACAGCTGTAATACTTACTGCCCTTTGATCTTTCTACTGCCTCCCAACATGCTTATTCCTACCTTAAATCAATCCCGGGATGACTTCTCAGAGAAGGGGAAGACTGTTGTCCTACAGCCAACGTGTAATACAGACGCTGTGAACATTTCTGGTTGTTAAGCACCCTCTAGCATATTTCTTTTCCAAGAGGGAGTCCTGGGTGTCCCTGTAAATTATGGCTGAGGTAACCACATTTCTACCTGCGTAAGAATTTCCATTGTCATCCAGTAGGAAAAATGCCTCTTCACTTCCCCTCCGCAGGCCTGCAGAGAAGCGCTGCTGGCACCGCGATCCTGCCCGAGAGGTAAGGGAATGATCCCTATATATGGTCTGAAAAGTGACTGGGGAACTTGCAGGAGGTAACAGCACGGCTCTACGCTGGCGCACATTAGTATTACACCGATACAGCTTCTGTAGCCAGTAGCAATGAAAAGAAAACATTATCAGGAAGATTTCCCATAAAAAGTGCAGTAAAAATGTTTTCAGATTTTCCAGTCTTTCAGAAATACCTGAACTCTCCCTCAAATTATGCACTAGAGAAGAAAATAGAAAGAAAAAAAACAAGGATTTGGACTCATTTGGGTCTGTAACAGGACACAGGATTTTATAAGCCATTTTTCATCACAGTATTTTTTCAAACCTCCCCCTCTCATCACTCCCCACAAAGATGTGGAGACTCCACATTTTACAGATGTCCCCTTTCTAATTGTCTGACTTTGCTTCTTCCATGCTCTTGGCAGCAGCAAGTGTAGACACAGCGCTAGTTTTGATTTTAGATCAATACTTCCATTTTGCATGGATTCACCATCTGGTGTTGCACCTCCAATAAAGGACAAGGCTCAGGTTATTCTCCAGCTTTGCAAGGAACCAAAGGCAAAGGACACAGGACAGGACAATCTGGCATGAGCCAGACAGTGCTGTCATCAGTCCAGAGATTCTCACGGGTTTCCACAATGCAGGAAGGAGGAGGTGATACGAGATGATGGACAGACTATTAAAGCAAAAGGAAGAAGCAAAGATCCTCCCTAAGCACTGCCTTGCTGTTCCTCTGTAAATAAACACGTTAATAAAGGAAGAGCAAAAACTCAAAATGCACTTTGCAACCAGCCCTAGAAAGGGACAGGGTTTATGGAAGCCAAGATACACAGGAATCATGATAGAAAGAGAAGGGCTGGAAGGAAAAAAAGGCAGTGAAGCATAAGATGGCAGGGAGAACCAGAAACTCAATCAAGATTACAAAACATTTTTATTATACTTTGCATTAATAACACAACTCCTTTAACAGTGGCTAAGAAGGAACATCTATAATAATCCATTGTATATTAATTTAACATAAAGAAAAAAAATTAACACTCTGGGAACACGATGCTGCCTTGCTGTCAGTTCCCTGCTGTGCCCGCACGGCTGCTTGCGCCCCTCGCCCTACTCCTGGCCAAGCGTGCTTTCAGAAGAGGGACAGTGAGGTCTGGGGTCTGGAGATGGCTGCACCACGAGGCCCTCAAGAAGGGAGAAGCCAACGTCCTTCCCTGGGGACAAGCCCCTGGTGACGCGGGGGGATATGCCCTCTCCACTGAGGGGTTAGAGTCACAACTCCATAACACCAGTTGCAGGTTGTTAGTTTTAGAAATGGTCCCTGTTGCCACAGGGGGCAACACACCATCAGGACAAGGTGGTATCCAGCAGTGCAACATGGGCGCATCACGCATTCACACACTCAGTGCTTTGGGTGTTTCACAAGCATGTGCGTGATACACGCACACAGACAGGCAAAAACTGCAAAGAGCAAAAGCATAGAGCAGTGGTGGACCACCAGCATCCGTCTTGTACCAGGCGGCACTTATTTTCGGTATGCACTCAGCAATATGGTTGAGATGATCACCCCGTCAGCAGCCTGTAATTCCTCGCACCCAGAGAGATGCTCCTCTGCTGTAATCCCCAAGACTGCCGGAGACAGCCTGCGATGACTCAGAAATGGGGTTTGTGCAGATAGCGCTTGCAGTGTAAAGATTTCTAGTTTCACAGGCATTTCACCATGGCATTTCCCTCACAAGAAGTGGAGGCCTCTGCTGCTTGAGCTTAGCAGAGAAGAGAAAGAGGAGAAGTGGCGGTGCCACCAAATGTGGGAGAAAATAAGGAAGAAGGGAAGGGTGAGGAGGATGCAGCCTTTGGGAAGGGAGGACACATCAGTGACCTCCCCCGGGCTCTGCGTTGACAGGGAAGCTGCCTCCCATGCTTCCCCAGCTGCAAACAGCCTGAGACAACCATGCCTGCCCACTGAGGGGCTCCTCAGCTTTGCTAGCCACGTGGTAGCCACCCACCAAACTCAGGGCTCCATCCCATGTGTGCCCATGTCGCCCAGGACTTGTCAGAGCTACAGTTAAACCTTCTTTTTGACAGAGTCTTGCTGGGAAACTGAAGAACCTCTCTTTTCTAAGCATATAGACTTTCTTTTTATGCTTCCAGCTTCTCAAGAAGATGCAAAGCATAAGATTCCAAAGTCATGACATTTCCATGCACAAAGGATCAGTCTCCAGCCCAGAACTTTACCCATCCTGGGCACCATGGAGGGGAACCCACACCTGAACAAAGCAGCAGCAATCATTACTGCTGCACTTCCACTTGGTACATCAGATTTCTTGCAGAGGGATCTTTTGGTGTAGAACATACTAAAAAGAAGAGGGAGGTTTGCTTTTAATGTTTCACTTACATGGAAAAGCTTTGACCGCTTTGCATTTCAGGGCTCAGGATGCAAATTCTGGACCACAGCTAACCAGGTGAATGATGAGTGGCTGGTATTCTCACCATTCTCTCTTCTTCTCCAGCTGAGGAACATATTATGTAGGATCCTGCACAGTGGTTGAGCAGAGGTTTGACAAATGCAGGGCCAAGTACAAAACAGAGACTTTCAAGTGGCTGTGTTGATGCAGTAATTTCATAGTTTGCTCAGTTCCAGACTTTAACCTCAGTGCCAAGAATCAATGCCATATAAAAATGAAAAGCCTAAAATAATTTTAAAATACACAAAGAGAGAGAAATGCAATACAAAACACAGCTAAAAATAAAAGAGCGAAAGTAAGCAAATAAGGAATGCTCAAAATGGGCATGGCAGTTTCCTCTGGATCGAAATTAGGACTTAGTTACCACCCAGACCAGTGAACCTGGAGTGCATCTGGAAGACATTACAGATTTGGAATACAAAAAAAAAAAAAAACAGAGTTGAAAAATTATATTTAAGTTTGGCTACTAATTAAAATAAACTGCAAAAATAACAGCAATGGGTTGCCAATATTATTTGTACTTTTATACTGCTTCCAAATACCCTGGGCAGAATTGCACTCTTTAGTCCTTTGAAAGAGTAGAACATTTGAATAAAAATGCATAATCAAGTTTAAGACTTTAGAAATAGTGCACAGGAATAAAATTGTCCACTGTATGTTCTTGAGCTTAAAAGCCAAGTACGAACTGTAATAGCTCTTGATGTTTTAAATGATCATCATGGTGCTAACTTGATCTCAGGGAGCAGCAGGCATGGAGCTGCTCTAGGAGTGGGGATGAGTCGGGAGCCGGGAGCAGCCCCAACACAGGCTATGCCCTCACCAGTGAGTACAGTCCTGGGGGGCTGACCACAATGGGCAGGTCTAGGGGCTGCTAACCAGGTCAATGGACAGCCCCAGGCAGGGAGAGAGATCAACCAAGCCCAGGTCCATGCAGGGGGTTCCGTCAGGAGCAGGAGGAAAGGGGCCAGACAGAAGGCTAGAGACGAGGCCACCTGCAACATCATGCCAAGATCCAGCCAGGAAATGGAGCAGAGGCACGGCTGAAGAGGCAGAGGCAGGGCCTATGGCATGGCTCAGACTCAGACTAGACACCATGCCCAGGCTGGATCCAAAATGGAGCCCTTTGGGCCACAAACAAAGGGTACAAGGTAGGGGTCTCAGGTGCCAATTCATAAACCATCTTAATTTAATACATCTTTTGGCCTTTCAGCTACTGAGTGTATTGAACTCCATAAAGTGCCTTTGAACTTGTACAGACTTCAGATTTTTTTTTTTTCCTAAAATGGATGCTAAGGATACTAAAAAAGCAAAGTACCTGGGGTTTTTTTCTCCTTCTTTTTTAAAGCACAACTGAACTAAACTGAGTCCTGCCAACTACTGATTTGCTATAGACAATTTGGGCTGTGACTCCATCAGATCAGCTAAGGTCTGAGAAAGCAGCACAGAGCCCTGCTGAGAGGTCTCCCACAGGAAACCCAAGTGCTGGCAGACCCGATGGCAGTGATCTCCCAGACAATCTGGATAAGAAATCCAAAGATCTTCTTGGAGCTTGTGGTCCATGAAAAGATCCCCTGAGACATTTTGTGACAACAGGAATCTTTGCCTCGATTCCCATTCCCCCACGGCAGGACTCCAGTCAGTGCAAGAGAAACAGAGCTTCCAAGCTGCTGCTTGATTGTCAGTAGGACTTGCATTTCAGAGCATCTGGTCTGTTTTCTCTTCCCAAATTCTTTTTGGTGTTTTCCCTATATATATGATACATCCAGCTTAGCCCATGCTGAAGACATCATACAAACAGTTTCCTCAGATGCCATCTTGGCACTTCCATCTCTAGGTCAAAATATCAGCTAAAATGGTCTCAAGTGGTCTAGAGGGTAGGTTCAATTCCAGGTTCATCCGAGCACATTCATATACAAAATGGTTCAAGGGAAGTGAATGTCCTCCAACATAAAACCTTCAAAGGACCAGAGATTCAAAGAACCGGTCAGATGACTGGTTCATTTTTACTCAAGGAACTATGGTATGCTTTAAAAAGCTCAACAGACAGTCTCTTTTGCCTTTGACAAATTACTTGCTCTCTTGTACATTAGCCATCCCAAACGTCTGCTCAGTAGCTGCCACCCACTGTAACATCTTACTTTCTTCTTCACAGGAACTCTGTAAATTCACTATCCTTTTTTTTGTAATCCATCTTTCTTATTGCTTCCATCAAGGAACCACTTGAGCTTCTTTAATTCACTCACATTTTCCCAGGCATGGCTAAAAGCCTTCGGTTGTGTTCATGACAGGAAATGCCTGGTTATCTGTTAGGTAAACCAATGCATTAAATACCAAAAGCTTCCAGGACAGATTTTGGTCTTTTAAAAGCAGTTTTCAGTCCAGTTCTATCATTTTCTTAATTCCAGAGCATCTTTGACCTTTGTCTGAACCCCATGGTAATGACTAAAGACCCTATAAGGGCAGCAGCGCTCACCAATGGCACAGATCTCCACAGGGTTCCCACCAACACTTGTACTTCAGTAGATGCTCTTCTGGTCAGATATTTTGAAGGCTTCTTCTTGATGCTTTTCACCAAAGTGTATCCATTGCTCTTCCATGGGGTCAAAAAAGCAGCAGTCAGTTCCTTGGTTTTACGCTGCCTGTCTTTTGCTCTCTGAATGCATTTAGCATTGCCCCATAGGAAAAATAATACTTGATGGTCAGATTTCTACAATTTCTTATTAATCCAAAAATTTTCCCCATGTGTATTCCTTCCCTCTGCCTTTCTATATCGATTCCTCAGCTCAGGAAGACAGATCCTGAGCAGATTTTTCTGATTGCCCTTAGGCAGTTTTCTAATTTTTGTTATCTTTTTACCTGCAAATGTCATTCTGCTCACTAGGGCAGATGTGCAAATATGAATTTTTTTTATGACAGCATTCAAGATGACAGGGTCCACAGGTAAGAATGTGGAAACCCCTGTATCAGGCTCATATAACCCAGGGACATGTAGGAAGAGAACATGACATTTTATCTGTGAGCTGTGAAGGTCATACAAGCTCACAAAACCCCAGAAGTAAGTGAAAAAGCTATGATCATTAGAAATAATAAGTAATGACCTCCTTTACCTCCACTGTGATGTCCACAGGAACTCTGTCACTCATAAATTAACTAAGGCAGCTCATAGAACAGTGAAGCGATCTAATCACTAGTAATTATAAAAATAACTATTTAAAATTGAAGAAGCCAAGCAGCACTGTCAGTCTAAAGCTGCACAGTAAGACAGACCAACTGCCTGACCAGAAATTTGGCTAAGACAGGACTCCAGGACAAACACTGAAGCAAATGTTACCTGGGCATTATTCAGCATTTGCTATAAAGATCTTGGATTTTACCTCTCCAGAAAAGCAGAATTTTAGCACTCAGTTACAGTCAATAGTGATAGACATGACAGACACACAGCACAACGTGCTGGATCAATATATTTCCTTCAGCATGGTCCTGAGAGTCCTTCAGGCCAACAGCAGACCAGTGGACCATAAGACCATCAGACTCACACCAGGCAGCTTCCCAGGGCCTCATTGTGTGCTGGGGAAGGAGGAAGGTAGGAAGGTATAGATGGAAACAGACTTCCTTTAGCATTGCTTCCAACCATTGCACCCCAGAATTTCTAAAAATAAAATCTTATTGTTCAAGAAAACGTGAAAATGGTACAGTGCAAAATAATTATACCCAGGATATTTAATAGCACAGAGCACTGCACAGAGGGAACAAGTGGATCAGGCCCTCTGTAGATGGCTATAAGAGTTGCTCACTGTTACTCTGGCATTTAATCCTGGACCAGTAAACAAGGCAGCCAAGGCCATGCAAAAGCATTGATATACTCTATATAAGTTCTGTATAACTTCGGCTTAGCAGGCACAAGATAGTACTGATAGCTTTTTATGGGGGTTTTGGTGGAGGAATGGAACTTTCCTTATTACAACTTTTTTTCAAAATTAAAAAAAAAAACTGTTTTCACTTAAAAGAAGAAAATCCTGTTAGCCATTGAAGCCCTATGTCTTCAGTTTGCATGTTTTCAGAAAATATATATATATTTTAATATATGGTGTATATATATCTATTACATGAGCTTAACCAAACTCAGAAGTAATAACAGGAGTTTTCAAATAAAATTAGGAAACCTCTACCCAAAGAAAATGGTACTTACTGTGCAGTCAAGTGTCCCTGCTGCTACCACGCTACAGAGCCATCACATCCGGTTGAAGTACGCACATCACATTGTCACCGCTCCATAAACCACATGCACACTCAGAGCAAACAGATCTCGGTCATGCTGCTTCCAGCCTGGCATGCATGGCCACGGGGCTCGGGCAAGAGGCGGTGGAGGGTGAGCCTGGTGGCAGTTTTGGGCACCCTGCCGCAGGGTCACCCCACTGGCCATGGCCACCAGCCACAGCCAGGACGATGGGAACAGAGAGAGAAGGACTGCGAGGCACAAGTCAGGCTGCAGAGAAAGCAGTAAGGTGAGGATAGTGCCTGGTGCAGGTCAGGCTGTGGGGTGCACCAAGGGGGCCCGACGACCCCCAGGTCTCACCCAGAACCAGTTGGAAAGAGCGGTTTTCTTCCAAGACTATGAAATGGGACCCCAAAACCAAACTGTCAGGAAAAATGCCATGATCTCTTCCCCCCCTTCTTTCCGCTCACAGTTTTAATTAATGACTTTTGGTTAAGAGAAAGGGAATATGGCATGAGATGTCTGGCAAGGGCCAGGCAAGATGGTCTCAGAAGTAGGAAGACAAGGCAGGATGGAAGAAGGAAGGGGCAAATCCTGACCTCTCTGGGCTTAATGGGGGTTCAGCAGGCACCAGAAAGGGTCCTGAGCATCTCTGTGCTGAGATGCCCTGTTTCTGCTCGTCTCTCATCAGTGCCCAGCAGGATGCAGCCCCTCACCCAGGCCTCAGAGACAGCTTTACTGCATTAAAGATCTGTGAGTTGGTGCCCTTGTGTTCCTTCTTTTATAAAAGAGGAATGTGTTTTGGCTGCTGAACAAGAACAGTAAAGATGGGTTGTAACAGATACAGTTAAAGTACTTAAACCAACTTTATTCATTTTATCTCTTCCCCTCCATTTGATTCACATAACAAGTAAATCCACCCACTGAATATAAACACAAACAGACTTTCATGGGAAAGTTCATTTAAAAAAAAATCCTCAAGACTTTTAAAAAGAATTTAAAAGACATGTCAATGAGCAGCTGTAAGCTAAAATCACTGTCATTCTTACCTTTTCAACAAAGTCAAACCTAGAATCTTCCTGGGTAATTCCCATCTTTGCATAGATCAAATTCATAAATAATGTTACTTTTTCCCAGGCCCTCTCCACAGCCAACACTAAGCCAGGATGAGCAATAAATTTACTCACTAGATGGAGCAAGTGTTTCTAGATAGTAGAAGGTATGCCAAAGTACTATAATGTGAGCCTCAGAACTGGAACATCACAACTTCATTTGCAAGCCTCAGAAAGCCTCTTAGGCTTATTCCAGCAATGTCAGTGTCATGCTTCAGCAGCTGAGCAATACCCAAAAATCAGAGGGAATTCCCTGGGTAACAGTGATACAACCAAGCACTTCAGATTGAGAGGGGCTCCTGCCATCCATTTCTTTCTTAGTTGCCACTCTCAAGAAGACTGTTACTGGCAGCTCCAAGTGACTTTTACAAACCACGCTCCTACTGGCTTTGCTTCCCGAGGAACAGTAATTTTCAGTGGTGAAAGCACTTTTCTTCAGAGTAGCCCCATTATGCAGGGCTTTCTCCCTTTATGTTATTGGTAGCACCGGGACACCTCCCATACTGCAACCCCATGGCAGACAGCTGCCTTATTTTTTGGCTTGAAGGCATGAAAGGCACCTCTGTGTAGCCATTGCTGGTTCTCCCTTGCATGAATAAATGCCATTTGCAGTCATTAATAAAACTTCTCCTGGATATTACCATCACAGAGGGTCTAGCATGGAGTAACATCAGAGAGATCTAGGTAAGAAACCTGGATGACTGCAGTGTCCCTTGGGATATGAGCTACTGACGCTGGAGTGAAATTTTCTGAGAGTTGTCTGGCAGTTGCGGATCAGCATAGGCAGTTAAAGCCATTGCTGGGGCTTATTCCTATTTTCCCACAGCATTATATCTATGGCAAAGTGTTGTGGTTCAACCCTAGCTGGCAACTAAATACTACACAGCCACTCGCTCACTCCCCCACAGTGGGATATGGGAGAGAATTGGAAGTGTCAAAGTGAGAAAATTTGTGGGTTGAGACAAAAACAGTTTAATAATTGAAATAAAATAAATTATTATTATTATTATTATTAAGCGGAGATAAACTCTTTATCAGGGCCTGTTGCTCTAGGACAAGGAGTAAATGTTTTAAAATAGAAGGAAGTACATTCAGACTAGATATAAGGAATTTTTTTTTTTACAATCAGAGTGGTGGAACACTGGCACAGGTTGCCCAGAGAGGTGGTGGATGCCCCATCCCTGGAAACATTCAAGGCCAGGTTGGACAGGGCTCAGAGCAACCTGATCTAGTTGGAGATGTCTCTGCTCCTTGCAGGGGGTTTGAAGGTCCCTTCCAACCCAAACCATTCTATGATTCTATATTCTCCCACATACTTTGCCACTGATGACCATATTGTCGCAGAGCTTGGGTCATATTCCTAAATTGCTTGTTAACCTTAGATAAAACTGAAGCAATATTCCTAAGAAATACCAATAGAAGTATTTTAACTACCCAAGGATATTCAAGATACTGAGAAGTTATTGTAACAAGGGAGAAAATATCACAGAAGAAGGTGGTGAAGATGCCATTCTGTATTTCCTCCACAAAAAAAACCTCTCAGAGGAAGAAGTATAATTGTTAAGTCTCCAAGAGACGGTACCTGAAGTACCACAATGGCTTCAGTACAGAGCCCAAATACCAGATTAAGCTCAAGGTCAGTGTTTTAATAACAAATCTCCCAGGCAAAACCTGACTAATCGCTACAAAGCACAGCAAACTGCAAAAGCCAACACCAATCTTTAACATGTACAGAAAAAAAAAAAAAGAAAGAAAAAAAAAAAGCATGGCACAGATCAGATAAACTAATATCAAGAACAGATTAATCAATATCATGACCCACAACTGTTAACATATCTAAATCTCTGCTAATATACTCTGGTCAATCTGTTATTATCTCAAACACTTCAAGCCCCACACTGGGTGCCAAAAAGGATTGTCATGGTTTAACCCCAGCCAGCAACTAAATGCCACACAGCTGCTCGCTCACTCTGCCCCCAGTGGAATGGGGACAGAGAATTGGAAGAGTAAAAGTGAGAAAACTCGTGAGTTAAATTAAAAAGAGTTTAATAATTGAAATAAAATAAAATAATAATAAATAAATTATAATTAAAAGGAAAATAATAAAAAATAAATAACAAAGAGAAAGAAATAAAACCCCAGAAAGACAAGCGATGCATATGAAAACAATTGCTCACCACCAACAGACCGATGTTCGGCCAGTTCTCAAGCAATGGCCCCACCTAGTTTTATTGCTGCGCATGAGGTCATATAGTGTGGAACATCCCTTTGGTCAGTGGGGGTCAGCTGTCCTGGCTGCATCCCCTCCCAACTTCTTGTGCACCCCCAGCCCACTCACTGTGGGCTTGTTTAAGCACTTGACCCTGTGTAAGCACTGCTCAGCAGTAACTAAACCATCCCTGAGTCATCAACACCGTTTCTAGCACAAATCCAAAACACAGCCCCATACCAGCTACTGTGAAGAAAATTAACTCTATCCCAGCCAAAACCAACACACAAAGGCACACATCACACAAGCTAACAAAGTAGCTGCCCCTTATCCTCTGAAAACACATCTACATTGCTGCATGAGAGCACTCCCAAGGCCACACCCAAGAACAAACCCATTGCTTGCCCATGTCACCTACTGTCAAAGACACCGTCAGAGCGCTGGCTCTGAAGCAACCTGTCTGCTCTGTGTGCAGAGGCGTGTGCCCTGTGTTTTATACACGTGGATAGCTGTAAGAAGATACTGGGCTTTAGAGTTCACTCATAATCACGTACCTCCCATATCAGCTTCCTATCTCCACGGAGAGCTGATAAATGACTGTTGCGGGCCCAAATATCAGCTGTCACAAGGACACACAGGATTTACAGGCGTCTCCATTCAAGCTGCCTGTAAGACTAACACAGACACCATAGGCCACGTCTTGTGAAAGCCCTCAGAGTTGTGGCACAGCTAGGATTGCTAGGCTCTGTGCCAACAGGAGGCAGACAACACGGACCACATCCAAGGGAAGGACCAAATTCACTTTAGAGCTGTTTGTTGGCCTACAGAAAAGAAATGCCAGGTCTCAGGATCTGTGCTGGCTCCTCTAGCCCCACTTTCTCTGCCTCAGTTGCAGTTCGGTTGTCACCTCCCTCTCCTCCTTCTTCCTGAGACTTCACAGCAGCAAAAATGGTTTATTTCTGAACTGGAGACTCAGCAAGCCCTTTGTGATTTGGCTTTTGACACTCTATTCTGAGGAAAACTTCTAGTGCAGAAAATATCATTCTGCAGGGCTAAAGTTTAACAGAAACATTAACAAGGGAAAATAGGATCTAGAACAAGCCTAATGATATTTTAAACTGTTAGGCAACCTTAATTATTGGCCTTGTCAACTTCTGCTGCCTGTGTCTGCCACTAAAAAAAAAGGCACAGGACAAAGTAATTAAATCTACTAGCACAGAAAGCTATAAATGCCTACAGGTACTGTCTCATGTTAAAAATAAATCATACACTGAGGATCTTGTCTCCTCGGTATTTGACAGCCCAGAATTAGAGTGAGTCTTTGGTGAAACATAAGGAGAAAAAGTCACCTTCCTCCCCAACCATGCGTAGAAGCAGCAACTTCTTCCACCCCGTAACCCAGTGCCATCCTGAACTTCCAGCTGGCTTTGGGCAGCTGCCATTTTACGCAGTTTCTCAACATGGACAGTGGCTGACGTGAGAACAATGATTTGGCAAGCCGGCATATACGCTGTACTTTAAGAAAGCAAAAGACAACTCACTGCAAACATTCTTTGTGGGATTAAACTCTTTCTATAACATATTTATCTGCCTTGCAGAGAGCTTCAGCAGAGCGACTTGCCCCCAGGAATGCTCTCTTGCAACAGGAACCTTCCTCTTTGCCACCTTCCTTTGAGTGTATGACGTATTTAACAAAATTCCTTGATAAATAATATTACCTCTTGGGGAGGTTGAAATACAACAATCAAGAGGCAGAGTGAGATGCAAACAAAGACGTAGAAATGTTAAAAAAATTCCAAGTATTTTTGTAGGAGATTACAAAATATTTTTTCCCTTCTTTTTTTCCCCTCACAAAATATTTTCCTTTTGACAAAGAAGCCTGGACTTAAAACTGAGTTTTCTCCTGTTTTATTAAAACCATTTTCTATTAAAAAAGAATCTTTAAAACCCACTTCCCAAAATAATTTCCAGTTTTTATAAACAAAATATTTGTACCCCAAAGTTGTGGTTTCTCATTTCATTTTTTTTTACCCATGAAAAAATACTTTTGTCTTCTGAAATGCTCTGAGGGGAAAAAAACTTAACCAACTCTTCACAATAGTAGCACATGCTGGTTTTTTTAAATACGCTTGCTCCTGCCTGCTTTTTCTAGAGCTAAGCATGGCTAGGCTTGTTGTGGGATTGGATGAGAGACTTCCAGGGCGCACAGGAGATGGTAGGAGGATTGCTCTTTCTGCAGCAGCAGGCAGTTTGCAGACCTCAGCTGCGTCATAATCCCTTTTATCTCAGCACATACCTGTACACACAACGAGGCGAGGTTTCCAACTCATGTTTCCTTGGATTCTCACTGGCAAACTTTATACTGCCTTTAGGGGAAGAGGTACATATATTCAGTATCTTACGGTCTTTGGGGAAATGTTTTTTATCTCCATCTGCTAATTTTTCACTTTGTTTAACGTGGAAAACAGGATTTTCAGTCATGCACCATGCCTGTGTATCTGATACATTTTGAACCCCCTTAAGCCCCTGCAAGGGTGGAGGATTCACAAGTTGGGCCTAATTACCTGTGATGTTAATCTCCAGCTTCAAAGGAAGCAGCTTCCAAGCTCCTGTGTAAATAATCCACAGGAGGAGAATAGAAAAGAGACCAACTCCAGAGAGGAATTCTTACAACATATTTAGAAAGCAGAGAAAATCTTAGCAAAAGATGTCAAGCAACAAGATTCAGTTGATTCCTTATAGAACCATCTGTCTGCTCAAAGAAGTGTTTGTGCCTAGCTCACTCCTCCTGGCCGGGAGGTACTTAGAAAATAACTTGCTCAGTTGCTTTTTCTTTGTATTTATCTAGCTACACTGAAACACTACAAGAAATAAGTCCTCCCACCTTGCTGCAGGCCCTCTTCAGCTTGTTCCCGTGTACATACAGGAACCCACCATGCCTGGAAGTGTCCCAGCCCCTTTAAGCGCACAGCAACAGCTCCGTAATCAGCAGCAGCAAAAAGCACATTAAAGACTTTTTAGAGGTCTTCTGATTCCCTCCACGTTGGAGAAACAAATGGGACTCACGGGTTGCCTGGAAGACCAATAAAATAGTTAATTCAAGCTCAAGGGCAAAGTAAGCAAGTGCTGATGCTCAAGGGGCTTCTGTCAGCTGTTTCTTGCAACAGCAGAGCTCCAGCTCTGCTCCCTGCTTCTCCACCCCAGAAGGGATGGGATAATGGTGAGGGAGGGAATGCTACTGGTATTACTGCTACGGCTGGCATGGTACAGCCCCTTAGAAACCCTGCACTGCCAAAGTGGAAGTTTCTTATATATAAAACATTAAAACATTTATGCAGTTACATATCTGCAGATATATAAATAATTATCTGTTAGCTCCTCTGGCATTTTTCATGCTTGTTCTTAGCCTATAGGGGAAAAAAAAAAAAAAGAATCCTTCAAGTTATAAGAAATCCAACTCATCTCAGGTTGTTGGAGTAGGAAGACGGACAGTGTTAAAAAGCTTGGTTTTTTTTTTTTTAAAAAAAAAAAGGTTAAGTCATTTTCACTTAAAAGAACATCAAGCTACTATGTGCAAACACACCAAAAGAAGCAATTTTAATGGACATACGATTTTCAGTTACAATTACTGTTATATTGTCATATATGAGCCTACATTTATGTATATGTGTGCACTCACATACTATAGACTAGAATTTTCATTTCCAAACTTTTCTAGCACTGAAAGTCTGAAAATATTAATCTGGGAAGAAAGCCTAATAGACTGTAAGCTTGCAATTGTATTATTTGTTCTCTCAGGCTTCCAAATAGAGCTAAGTATATTTTTTTTCTTTCCATCATACTTTTAGGTCACTGGATGTCCTATTTAGTGGTGCTGTGCCAGTGGCAGCATTGCCACACAGATTTCCTGAACTCGAAAGATCCAGAGTATTAGTGGCCGAATGCTGAAGACTCACCTCCAACTTTAAGAAGTTTCTTGTCAAGTCATGTCACAGATTGAAACAGGACAGTTTTGTGAATGTCAGGTAGGTATCTGCTGTCTCCCAAAACCAAAATCACTGAAGAGACATTGCTTTCAGGAGCACGGGAGCTTTCATCATTTGAAATCTCTCTTACCTGTACCTACACACCAAATACAAACAGCCGCTGACAGGCTCAGTAGCGTAAAGGAAGCAGCTCCAACAGGATCAATGGGATCAAGATTGAGCCTTTAATTATCAGATGCATCTAATTATATGATTGCAAGGTAATGACTGGATGCTGACGTTAATACTGTAAAATATCTTTTACAGTTACAATTACATCAATGAAAACCTTAGCACACTAATTCCCTGAGTCTGTTTTATTTACTTCAAGTAGTTTGAGCTTGAGAAACATAGCTGAAAAAGCATAACAAATACATATTTCTTGGTGGTTTGCTTAGATTTGTCACACAGCTGAAATCTAGACACTGGTCAAATGATTCTTTATGGATACTGGTTATAGGTCTTTCCTTTTTACTTTAATTTCCTGTTATATTTCTATTTAGAATTTGAAATTATCTGTCCTGAGAGTTTCCCTTGTGGTTGCTCCACTTTTATCAGAGAAATTCATGTGGGCATTTTCTGGAAGCTAAGTATGCAGGTCTGAGCTTTTTCTCAACCATTCAGATTGCAGCTTTCAACACCAGAATTCTGTAAAATATTTAAAACTGATAATGACAGAAAGGACCCCAATTCCCTCCGCCTTGACCCATCTCCCCAGCAAGGCCTACTGGAGACTACGGCAAATGAAAACCAAAGTCCTGATGTAAAGCATTTGACTTTCTAGGAAAAAATGTGGATCTGTTTCTCTCCTGAGTTACGCTGTAATGTAATTCTTCTGACTTGTGCAATCACGGACTGAAACCAGGAGGAGTATCATGTCCCCGAGACGTCTTTTGACACTGCGGGTTTGCCTGTGCCTGTGTCTACAGATGTCTCTTCAGTGTCTTTTTGGGCAGTGTATGAACCTGCGAGTCATGGTAGAAGTCAGCCCCATGGCCCTGGATGGGGTGGAAGAGAAGCTGTAGCCATACCTGAGACTAAGTTTGCTAGGTCATTGTCTTTATGGACAGCAAAATCCAGCTTTGGGGCACATCACAAAATAGAGCGTAAACATACCCATCCATGGTTTTGTTTGTATGGTATGTGTATCACCTATCAAAACCAACTCTGCAGCTAAGAAACCAGCGCTTCTCAGACAGGGTGACGCCTCTCTGCAGATACAGGCTTCTGCAAAACAGATGCTAAATCAGATCTAGTCACACTGGAGCTCCCTGAGTCACTGGAGAGGCGACTACTGGAAAGCCACCATTAATCTCACCTAAATGAAATGTCTGAAATAGGCCTGCTGACTCACATCCTAAAGAGGCCTGTTACTCTCTCTTGTCAGTGAGAGGAGCTAAGGGAGCGCCTTGCTCAACCAGGGATATTTATACCGCAGACATGTACCAGGAGGTGAGGTAGAGCCTCTCCCATCAGTTCCCCTTGGTAAAGAAAACTGTTATCAGGAACAGGCCCTGAAGTGCTGCATTGCAACAGGTAGGAATTCTTCCTCCAGATCTAACTTTGTATCATGGTTGTTTAAATCTAACTTGAAAAAGTCCCTGGCCACAGGCAACAGCGTTCCAAAGATTTGTGAGAATGATCTCCGTGCCTGTCACAGAGCTGGAAGTGGTCAGACTGGCCTATCGCAGGCTGTTCTCAGACATTCATTTACCTGGATGAAGGAACTCTTGAAGAGATACCGGCTGGCACCTACTGCATGATTCGGCCAAATGCAACGTTAATTGCCACCGAGGACTTCTGAGCTTTATTCTCTTTACAGTTCTTACATTGTAAATGCTTATAACAGTTCTTCTAGTAAGAACAAGAGGGAGCAAAAATACAGTAAATATATATGGATTTCTTCATCGTGGCTCCTAGTTTGCCCAGCTCCTAGGGGCAGTTTGCGTTGCCCTCTGCAAATCCTGCCTCAGAAGACGACCTCCTGGAAAAGATTGCTGCCCACAGATTCTAACTACACAAACAAACAAACTGCGCTCCACACCACAGCGCTGCAAGCAGTGGGAGAGGTCTGCCCACGGGGATCTCTACTGCCAGAACTGGGGCCCAGGCTGCAGCAACAGGGAGATTGCGATTTTGGTATCAGAGGTGGGAAATGCAGATAGTGGTGGTCTCCACTCTTCTGTCCTGCTCAGTACACCACAAAACTGTTTCTCGTGGCATCCACTTATTTACAGGGGCCCATACAAAACCTCTTTCTGCTCACTCTGAGTAGCAGTACTCCTGCAGACGGGGTAGCTATTGACACCATCACAGGGTGGCTCCCACAAAGCAAGCAAAGGCTACAGTGGCAATTGGGATGCTGGGGCCACATGTGCGTGGGTGAAGGGCCAAGGAACTCTTAAAAACAAATGAATCTTTAAGCACACACAGAAACAAAATGCATAGAATTGTTGTAAACAGAAGGTGGAGTAGAAGTCTCAAGCTTTCTCAGAAACTTCATTTTATTACTCAGAGCTCCATTAGGTGAACGACCAGGCTAGAATTTCGGATTATTCATGCTTTGCAATGTCTAGCCCTCTTCCTGTCTGTCCATCACAGCTGCTGTCTTTAGGGGCCCTCCCAGGAATCCAGAAAGAAACAAGCTCACAAGATACAAAGGATGCATTTCAAAGTCTGCTGCTTTATTTCTCCATGGGGTTGGAGGGGGGGTGGGGAGTCTGGGAAGAGTCTGGTCCTCTCCCTCTGCAGTCAGCGGGACTTCCACCATTTACTGCAAGGAAAACAAGAGTCAGGATCTCAGGTTATAACAACAAAGGTGAACACAAGAAAAGGTGAGTGCAAAGAGCTAGATCCACTATTGTGTTTTCAGTCAGGAGCTCTGTTGTCATCAGTGGACACATTAAACACACAAGGACTAAGCACTTGTCCAGCAACTGAACCTGCAGGACAAAAGCGCTTCCTCACCTCATCCTTCCCCTCTGCACTGTCTCGGAGAGCTGCACAAGATATATTCACACTCTATCCAGTTAGACAACTCGTCAAGTGACCTGGTTTTTCAGAAATGTTGAGTACAGTGGAAATCACTGTGCATAACGCTTAAAAATAGGGGCACTGGAGGCAAACCTCTTAAGCACCTTTTGAATCAAGACCAACCAACCAGGCTTTGTGAAGCCTTTTTTCCCTCATCTCCTTGGAAATCGAACACAAGGCTACATAAAAACAGAAAATAGATTGCATAGTATTTTGATAACCCTTAGCTTATCCTTTTGGGAGTACAGGCACATCTAATATAGCACCACTAATATTTCTGTAATCAATTTTTCCTTTCATCAACTCAACCAATTCTTCTTCCTTGCTGGTACACTGCCCTTGGACCCTGAAGGAATTAACATCAAGCAGTGCCTCTAAGTAAGTATGACACTTTTTGGGGGGACATCATTAACAAAAGACTTGATCCATGAGGTGATGAACAACCACAAATCTTACCAGCGGTGGTGGAGGCACAAACTGTTTGACAAGTCATAGCAGTAAAAAAATCCTTTGTCGTGTAGCACCGCTGAGCCCACGCACAACAGAAACGCACTGCAACAGCCCATCAGGTCATAGCACCCTCCTACGGCACCCAAGTGGTCCCACAGTGCACATAGCTCCACTGTCAGCTACAAAAACACTGCTGTGCATGAGCGGTTGCTTGTAGGAGAGAGTGTCTCACTGCAGTAATAGAAAGAGCAAAACAAGCAGAGAAAAATTAAGAGGAAAGTAGGTCACTTAATGTTTCATGTGGGTGGCTTTTTCCAGTTAAAATATTAAAATCCACGTTTTCCCCAGTGCATCACAGGAATGCAGACAGGACTGTAAAATATAAAACGTGATCCAGCTGGAAATCCATACCTCAGCACGGCATTTCTCTGGCCTTTTTGGTTACATCTCCCCCTCAAACCCATTCCACACTCCACTTTGTCTCCTCCCATCTAGTGGGGCACATTGTTGAGGAAGATGCCATGGAGGTATGCTGCATGGGAACTGCTGGAAAAGGTACCATGAGGTTGGGTGTAGACATTTAGGGCAGGGCCACATCAGGGGATGGGGCAGAACCACAAGCCTGCAACATAACCAAAGCCAGGTGGTGACTCCTCTTCAAACAAACATGAAGGACCACGTGAGTTCTCAGCCAACTGGCATTCATTTCTTATTGCCTAGACAGCAGCTTTCTATGGAAATGGTTTTGGCATTTGCTGGTGCTTGATTTTTCACTTATGTCCTGTTCTGAACAAAAATGTCAGTATTTCAGGTGGATTCTGACCAAATCTGATTAATGCTTTCCAAGCTGAGAAGTCAGCGCTAAAATGGAATTTGAGTTCTAGGGTGGCAGAAGGGAAGGCAGAAGAGAAGCTAAATAAGGAACTGGAGAAAAACAGGAGATAAAATACTTCAGGGGGATGGAGGGGTATCTCCTCATCTGGAAAACCCAAACAACTTCGCCCTACTGCTGATTTATTGATTATGGCAAATGACACATATTATCAATCACAAAGTGGTGATAGTTACCCTTTGCTACTACACTAACAAGCAAAATGGTCCGTTCAAACTTGGAGCACATACAGTAATTTCCACTGCTACCCAGTTTGCCCTCCTGCAGATTTGCACCACAGGGAGAACTTGTATGTTGTAGACCTAATCCCAGCACATACAATTTCAGATTAGAATTGGTCAATAGCAGAAGACTAGCATACCAGAAATTACTCAGCATATACATAAAATGGCTTTATAGGATAATTACATGTTCTTTTTGTTTTAAGTCTTTCTGAGGCATAAAAGTTGGTCATTTCAAAGCAGCTTGATGTATCTATTAAAAGAATCAGTGGCACTTTCTGGAATATTTAAAGCCAGGTTGTACTCTAGATGTAGATCTTGAGCAGTGGCCATTGTTTACCTGGTCTTCAGCAAAGCATTCAACACTGTTTCCACAGCCTTCTCCTGGACAACCTGGCAAGATACAGATTGGATAGGTGATCTGTGAAACGAGTAGGAAATTGGCTCGCAGGCCACACTTGGAAGGTGATCATCAATGGTTTTTACTCAGACTGGCAGCCTGTCACAAGTAGAGTCCCCCAGGCATCAATATTGGGCCTCATGCTGTTCTATATCTTCATAACAATCAGGACAATGCGACGGAAAACACCCTCACAAGGTTTGCCGAGAACATCAAACAGGGTAGTGAGGTGGACACGCCAGAAAGGACTGCCACTTTACAGAGACCTAGACAGGCTGGAAGAGTGGGCTAGCAAGAACTGCATGAAGTTTAACAAAGACAAGTGCAAAGTCCTGGTACCACGTCACCAAAGAGCCCAGTATGGGCTAGGATCAGTGTGGCTGGGGAGCTGAAAGGGACCTGCGGGAAAATGAGCTGAACATGAGTCAGCAGCATGCTGCTGCAACAAAGGCAAACCAGATCCTGGACTGCATCCACAAGGGCATAAATAGTGGAGATAGAGATGCAATCGCCAAATTTAGTGCTTCTCAGGTCTTATCTGGAGTGCTGTGTTCATCTGCTCCTCACAATTAAAGAAAGATGCAGACAAGCTGGAGAGAGTCCCAGAGGGGACCCACGAAGATGATCAAAGCGCTGGAGAACCTCCCCTATGAAGAAAGACTGAAAAAGTTGTGTGTTTTCTCCCTGGAGAAGAGAGTGCTCAGGAGAACTTTGTCACAGTATTCCACAGTACTTAAAGGGCATCTAAAGACTGAGACTCCAACTTCAGGAGGAACCACGTAGAGAGGACAAGGGGCAACGAGTGCAAGTTGCACCAGGAGAGGTTTCGTCTCAATACAAGAAAAATATTTTTACAGTGAGAACAATCACTGGAACAATATTCCCAGGTACATCCCCCAGAGTCCCTGTTGCTGGAGGTTTTCAAGGTACAACTGGACAGGGTGCTAGATAATCTCTCATGTAGGCTCCCTTTTCCACAAAAGGTTGGACCAGATGATCTTTTGAGCTCCCTTCCAACCTGGGCTGTTCTACAATTGTATGATCTTAGGACTCTTGAAGTCAAATGGAATTATCTGTATTTCTGAAGACAATTAAGTATTAAGCTTAGCTGAACACTTTTTTTTTCCTGTTAAATTGGACTTCAGAAGAGAGAAAAGAATAACCGCAGGCATTAGTTTTAGTATCTTATGTACAAGAAATGAAAATCAGGTCCATAAGGGATACTGCAAGTTACAGTGACACTAAATTAAAAACTTGGACACATAGAAAATTCTTAAACATAGTTATAGTTATACTTATCAATAATTTTATTAAAACATTGATATTGAAAGTCATACACTTCCTTTTCAGAAGTAACTATTTACATTTTTCTGAGAGTGATATGGACCCAATATATTTTCTTTATTACCACCATCTTTAGGAATAGCCCAGCGTGAGGTGTAAAGACAGTACAAAGATGGTACACAGCTAGGGGAATCTGCCCTAATGCATAGGCAAGTGCTCTCAGAAGTGTACAAAGATTTTCAAAAGGAGCTTCACTCACATTTAGGCACTGAAGTAAGAGCTGCATTCTAGAAGCAAACCCTGTGCTGGAACTTCCACATCCTACTGATCAAGTCCTGTTGTCATATATTGGAGCATCCCAGCTCCTAATGAAGGTGGCACAGTCATATGAGGCCACAAAGTTCCAAGGTCCCCGTTTTGCAGATGGGAAAAAAAGAAATAAGTGACCTGTCTGTAATGAGGTGCCTATGGCAAAACTGAATCCACAGCTCCTAACTTTGAATGAAGTACCAAAATCCCCAGCTTATCCTCCTAATGAATAATAATTTGCTCACAGAAATTAACTTGTTATGCTTAGAGTCATAGCTTACCGAGTCCATAACTTAAGGAAAATCAAAATGCAGAATTCCTGTGCTACAGAAAAGTCACATTGAAAAATCACATATTCTAGTTAATTCCCTGAAGGAAGTCTCAAAATTATTTTTCAGTCATCTTTCTTAACAAATCAAACCCTCACAATCATATATTCTGATACTTTTGGGAAGGTAAAAATTAAGAGGATACTTGATGTGCCTGAAACTTCAGTTCTAAGATCTATTAAATACTCTGCTCAACTTCAAGTGCAAAATATATTTGTACTTTTCTTCAACTAAAAATACAAACTTTGCCACCAAAACATATTAGGGCTTCATAGGCAAATTCCAAACTTGAGCAAGATGAACCAAGCTTACAGATCAGAAGTGCTGATCTCATGTTCTACTTTACCTACTGCACTTCAGAATAGGGAATTCAAACTTATATACCAACATGAAACCTACTTAACATTGACATGAACAAGGACATTCAGAGCATAGGACTGATAATATGAAATAGTTACCATATTTTTAGAAAAGTTAGAAAAGAAAAAAAATCTGTCCATTTATAGATGCATAAAAATAACCATGTGAATTTGTAATCATTATTTGCATGTGTCTCTGCATCTAATATTGTTGCTTAACATTAAAATAGAGGTCACCTACTATATAAAGCAGCACGTGATTGGGATCAGATCAAGCCCAGTCTGGCATCAGGGAGAATTAAAATTATGAAACATAGCAGGGACTCTGAGAAATAAAGTTTACCTGCAAATAAGAGAAGGCATGCAGTTTTAGAATGAAGAGGAACATTTGACCTTATATTAATAATAATCACTGTGTAGGTTCCTCAGTTATCCCCAGTACTGAGATGAGGTGGTGAAATAATAGTTCACACATCTCAGAAATCTCTTATCAGCAGCCTGTATGAAGCTTCATGGCAGGTATTCCTAGCTGCTGGTTTCAGAAGTCACTTGAGCCAACCACATGGAAGAGAAAAACAGAGAACATTAAGATTTCCAGTATTGAAAGGAAGTATTTTTCATTTCAGTAGGTCTCCTAAGGCTTTCATCTGAGAAAATGAGACCTGTGAAAGTTTATTGTTTTGTTATTGCCTGACAAAAATTGAGTATCAGTTCCCACAATATTTCATAAAATTGATATTTCTTTGTGCATGTACTTAAAAACATTCCTTTACAGGCTTGAGTTGAAGTATACCGCAAGTGCAAAAACAAAGCACCTTTGTATCACTACAAGTATTTTTCACACTAAGATGTTAGGGAAGACAGCAATATCGGAGCTTCCAGTACAAGACTCGGAATTTGCTTTGCTAGGTTCTTTTTCTACCAGCTACAGTTACAGTCTCGCTCTGCTTGGAGAAGTCACATCAGTCAACATTTTTCAAGATATGTGCAAGGAGGGGTTTGGACTGCCTATCATAAAGCTCAGTCTGAAAGCATGTAAAATGCTTATGAATTTCCACAACTTCTGACAGGGGATGGAGAATGTAGTCCTTTGCAAAAATTGATAGAAGAGTATCTGAAATCTGATCCCTGAAACCCAATGCATCCTCCAATTTTTATTTTTTTTAAAAATTTATTTGGCATCTTCTCATTACTGAGCTCCTTTTCTCATGCAACACTGACTTCCCCCCCCCCATTTCCTGACACAGTTATTAATGTACTATCAGTGATCAGGATTGTGGGCTTTTGGGGTGTTTTTTTTTTTTGCAGACTAAGTATCTGTCTGCAAATAGCCAATCTAGTCTAACGAAGTTGCTGATGCAATACAAAAATAGGACTAATTGCCAGTCTGTACAAGTGACCTAGATGACCTTCTGCCTTTTGTTAAACTACAGGGCAGTGCTGGCAGAGATAAAACATGCTGCCTTTCAGGAGAGGTTGATTATGCCTTGCTATCCTTATATGCACACAGGAGTGAGTATAAAATTGTTCCTGTTTTCCCACACATGCTTACCACAATGCACTTGCTCCACCTGTTGTCCACTCACATTTCTGCAAATCCATCTACAGTTGCAAATTGTGTAAAAGCAATGGCTTCGTCTTTAGGGACAGTCATGGATCTTTACGCCTGCTTGCTCACTCCTAGCATAGCCAGTACCACTGCCTTCTATACAGGTCCTGGAAAGCACTATCAGAAGAGTTTAGGAACAGTTGGAGAGCCACAGATCTGAACTAGAGAACTAGCTCAGCTTTAATCAGAGTACACTGGAGTTACTGAGAACCTGACAAACATCTGTCAGGAAAGTAAGATTCACTAGGTAGTTAACTCCTCAGCAAAAGTATCTCCAGTTTAGATTATGTGATTAATAGCAAATGCACATTCCTTCTTTCCAGCACTTCTGCTAGGTTAGCATCAGGAACAAGAAGGAAAAAATGTCTTAAATTGAAAAAGACAGACACTTCCACTAAACAGATCTGGCAGCACCAGGGTCCTCCATGATATTCAGTTGTGCTGCTTGTTTCTAACAGCTAGAAATTACTGACCAGGAAGGTGGCAGCAAAGGACTGCTTGGCTCCTCTGAGGCCAACAGTAACCAAAACTTAAGCACTTGCTGTTACTGGGCTCACACCACTTTTCTAGAAGAAAGCATTTCTCTTACCTAGTTAATATGTACTAGTACTTTTCTTTCATGCAAGTGACAGACAGAAGGTTGGGAAATATCTCCAGCTTACATGCCATGCTGAAGGGGAGCTGAAAGAGAAAAAAACACAACTACTAATGAAGCATATGCTTGCAGACACAGCATTTCTAATGCCAGGGCACCCATTAGGGCCACAACTGCCTTCTGGAGCCTGACAGAGTAATTGCAGCATCTATGTTGCTGACTCTGACAAAGCTGTGGGTCAACACTCTCTCCTTCCAAAAGCAGCAATCAGAAGTCATCTTCAGGCCACTTTATTACACCAAGCTTGACTTCACAGCACAGCAACATCCATAGCCTGCTACCTGCTGTCCTCCCACGCTCTGTTAGCATAATGTGAAGAACAAGAACAGGGAGCCTCTTCCCTCTCTTCGCCTTCCTTCTGTAGAGTGGAGACACAATAAGGCTGCTAAATTGTGCTCGAATAGCCCCAAGAAGGCCTGGCAGCTGATAAGGCAGTAGGAGGGAGGAGTGCCCTGTCATAGCCAGCCCACCTTCTGTGTGATGCTGGAGTCCCGTTCCCTTTTGTATTCACCCACCCCCAGAACCTTCAGCCATGATAACACAGGGAAAAGGCAGCAACATGTGTTTGGCATAGCTCTCAAAGGAGGGTTTCTTCTCTCCAAACCCTCCTGCAGTGTCCGTTTGAATTGCTAGAGTCTGTTCCTACCATAGCTCTGAGTTTTCATGAGCAGCAGAGTTGTCCTTCTATCTACTTTCTTTCCTGGCCATGGGAATTTAAGGCTGAGGAGAGATTGTGGCCAGCACAGAAAACAGACAAGGCAACTGCCAGGTGCCATTTTTTATGAATTCTGAGAACTGGCAGCTCCAAAACAGAGTCACTACAAACTTGTGGAGGCAGAGCTGGATTGGATTGGTATTCACCTGGCATTTAGACACTTCCATCAACACCATAGACTAAAAAGAAAACAAAAAAGCAAAGTGTAAATTTTGAAAATAGGACAAGAGACAGTCAGTCTCTCCTCAGGCTGTGTTGACCAAGTTGACCATAGCAAACTCCCTTGCACTCTACCCTTTTCCAAACAAAAAGGAAGATTCAACACCTTTAGGTGGTCTCTTCCCAAAGTCAACAACAAGAACCAGTCCTCAGCAGCCTTGCAGTTCCTTGTACTTGTTATTTGAGTCACAACTCCACTTGACACCAGGGCACTCTGGAGAGTGAAGGGGTTGGCTTTGTCTCCAGAAGCTACAATTTTAAACACACCATCAAAAAGTAATGTTTCTTATTAAAGAGAAAAGCAAGCATAGGAAACACTGAACATTTGTTTAGCACCATTGTTCCTATGCAAATGCCCCCATAGTTTCAAACAGGTATGCATTTTTCAAACAGGTATGTATTCCCCTCCAGCCTAACTTCTTTACATGTAAATATGAGGCAATGTTTGCTCTACCGCTATTTTTACCCAACTGACTGCATGATATGTGATCAATGACTGCTTGATGAGTTCTAGGACCCTGAAGGTCACAGTTTTATTACCTATCAGCCCTAGAAAGGAAACAAACGGAAAGGGAGTAGAAGGAAGAAAGACTGAAGCCAAGTTAAATTATATTTCAGGTGAATTTATTGAGTTACAAAGAACTTGCCAGCTCCACCATATTTACAAAGGTTTTCAAGATGCTTCTAGAGCTATTACTGCTACTGAACCACAAGTTAAAAAAAAGCATGAACAAACCAAATCACATCCATAGTGTTAACTGGAGAAACAGTGGTTACCTTAAAGGACTTTGAGGCATACTCAAACATCGGGGAAAAAAAATCCAACCACTCATTTCTAAAGCCACCAGCAAGATTCTAATTTCTCCCTCTAATGTAGCTGGTACCTGAAGATTGGGCATCCTTATGTCACTGCTGATGAAACTGGTTTCTGTTCTTCATTTTACAACTCAGGAATTTAATTAGAAGGCTATTCAGAAGCAAGCATTGTAAGGTGTTAAAATAATGTTAAAGAGCACAATGAAATCCACAGTTGGTTCCACTTGATACCTTTTGTGAGGTGTATTGCTGCCAGATGTGCACATAAAATCCTGTCATCACTTTTAGAGTCACAACCAAAGCAAATTAAGTAAACCTTCCCAGGGCATTGTCACTATTCATGTCTCAAGCAGCACTGTAGAAACAGTGTCACCTGAAAACATCACATTGCTGTTCTTTTCTTACTGTCCATGACACTTCAAAAGGCTGTTTTCAGTCAGTTTCATCCATTCAGCTGCAAGAAATATTAATGCTCCCTACACTCAGTCATCCACCTTCCTGTTCACGATCATGAATTCTCTAAGAGAAGGGGAGGAGAGAGCATACCTCCCAGTTCAGCTGAGTTTGTTTCCAAGGATATTCCAGCTGCATCTCAAGTCCTGATGAAGTTCTACATTACAATACAATAATGCTAAAGGGACAGGCATGCATGCAGTTCCCACTGACAACAGGTGGCTCTGCTTGCCTTGTTAATAAGTCTACAGTAATTTTTACTTGATACTGAACTTCACACATTATTGAATATTTGGGGAAGAATATAATCACTTGAGTGCCAGTGGTCCTCCTCAAGGCATTGACAGGTGAACATTTGCTGAGTAACAGTCTAACTCCATAACACTGACTTGTAAAGTATCAACTAAGATTGAATTACTCTATGCACAGAACACTAAAAACCCAGAAAGGAATAAGTCAGTATCAAATAGAGTAGCCACGAAGCTTCTAATAGTATTTCAGAGAAACACTGAAATATCCCTGCTTTTACAAAGCAAGAGGAAACCTACCAGCTTTACATTTAAAAGAAACATGTAACTGCCTACTGCAAGGGCTACAAAAACAAAACCCCAGCATCATTCACACAAGAGAAACTACCATCTAGCAAGAGGTCTTTCGTGGAGCATGCACTACACTAATGCAAGCTGGCATCAGATCTGGAAAGTCAACCTCCATATAGCAGGGAGACTGTCAGAGGCACACCATACTGTCACACTGCTCTCCTCAAAGGAAAAAAAAATCCTCACACAAAATGAGCTAGAGCTACTCACTGCAAAGCAGCAGCTACTCCAGGATTTTAATAGTTTATACTATCAATAAACCAAGGGAATTGTCATCAACTTCTCTTGAGATCTGTAGCTGGGCCATGCTGAGAACGTATTCAGCTCAAAAAGTGCTACCTGTGTTGGTAACTGAGGTCAGAATCCAGATGCTCAGGTGTTGAGACACTAGATCAGATCTAAATTTAAGTAACAGCTTCATATTTGCAAATAAGATTAGAGCAAGTCTTCAAAAGTCAAATTATCCTGATGCTTGTGTACATAAAGAGTCAGACTGCCATACATGCTACACTACACCCAACCACAGTGTGAGCTGTTTCAATTTAGTGCCAAACAACAGCAAGGCCACACTCAGCAGGAATCAAGCTATGATTGTGAGGAGAGTTTTAGAGGAGAACACTCTCAGACATAGCAGAACATCCTTCCCTACCAGCGTGACAGCTGAATAAGCTGCACCCAGTAACACATCTTACATACCTTAGGCACCTCTTCCAGCCCTCCAAAGAAATTGGTACAGGGAACGCCACAGTAATATTCTGTGGAACATATTTATCAAGAGATCTTTGCAACTCAGGAAAGCTTGGAGGGGGATTTTCCTATATCCAGTTTTACTGAGGTAAACAAGAATTATTCTAACTTGAATAAGAGATATCAAACCTCTAGTATACGTTACTTAAGTGTTTCAAAGCTATTCAGGTCACTCACTAAGGGCTACGTGATGGTTTAAAAATTGAGCAGGAAACCTTTGTGCTTAGTTTGTGGACTAAAGTCTGAGTTAAATCCTGCTGCTGCAAGCCAGCAAAATGCAGTCATGCTTGGCCTTGCCATGATGGTGGAGGAAAAGGGATTCCTTCTAGATTCCTTGAAAACTGGAATATAGTGTAACAGAAGACAACCATGGTAACTATAACAGTCTGGACACCTCTACAAAATTATTTTCTGGACCATGAACTGGCCTTGGAAGACTCAAAATAAAGGCCAAGAGTTGTACAGCTCAAAGTGTTCTGAAAGACCAAAGGAACTTTATCCAGAACAAATTATCATGGCCATTGACACAGAAGAATGATGCTGCATAACTCTTATCTGGTGCTATTTTATCACTGAGAAAGTTTCAGTGCCTATAACAATCTGGACTTTAAGTCCAGTAAGCTGCTGCTTTTTCCCTTACCAGATCAAGACACCAATAACATATCCCTTTATTTCTATAGTGGGCCACCCTCAATCGTAGATCTGGGGCAGACTGCCCTACAAGTTTCTATTACCTCAATTATTGCCCGATTTCTTTTTTTCAGTATCCATAACCTCATGCTCAGATCTAAATTCCAGTTTTTGAAAAGCAGAGGGCTAATCTACCAACCTGAGGCTCAACAACTGTCCCTTCCAATTACTTAGTGCTTGAAATTGAGACTTTCACACAGTGCAACCTAGCAGTCATACATAAATCATCACTTATTAACACACTTGGAAACAGCTGTGTCAGGGGTGTTTTACTTCTCAGCAGATTTTACTTTCCCTTGATCTTCCACTTTTTTGATAGCAGCTTGGATAGCTTCTTGATCACCCAGAAACTGGTGAGGGCCCAGAGGGTGCAGGTTCTCATCAAGTTCAAGAAGTATGGGCACACCAGTGGGGAGAGTAACGTTCATGATGTCCGCATCAGAGATGCCTGCCAAAGAAAAAAAACACCATAGACAATTAGGAAGCTGTTCATTAGGTGTAACTATCTAGCTCAGTCTTATTTCTGAAATTATCTAGTCTTAAAGCAGTCAAGGACGACATGTTCCAGCCTCCATCAACACCACCATCTTCAAGGATCAATTCCCAGGCTAGACAGACAACTCCACAGCTCGGTTAGTGCTTTAGGAACAGTTAAAGGAGAGGATTCCCATCAAGATGAAAACAGTTTCTTCATTTTTCAATCTACATATGCAAAATAAACAGGAAGAGATCATCCTGGAGACTGTACCTTTACTTTAATACAAGACATTGAGAACAGGTTCTCCTCCATATCTTCCCAATTCATGAATCACAAAAGAGGATTAGAGTCCACATGTGCTACTACAACAAGAAACAACCTCTGCTAAGAAACCAATAAAACATCTTTAAAAATGCAGGATACCAAGGTTAATTCTTCTTTTAGATACTCTATGCAAAGCTTCTCGTACAAGATGTCTTAAGAAAATCAGCATTTAACTCTTCCAGTGTAAGGTTCACTGTTTGTCTGCATCTGATTTCTCAAAAGCAAGTTCATAGCATCTTGCCTACAGTACTATTCTCAGAATTACAAGATACGGGATATTCATTTCTCCTTTCAAATGAAGGGGAGGGCAAGAAAAGATAAAAGGTCAACTTGTGTAACTTGGAGCATTTTCCTGTATTTTTCCACTTCACTAAAATAATGTGTGGCTGGGGAGAAAAATTATTTCACCTAGCTGTGCTTAATTAAAATATTCTGGGGCTCTAATCTCAATGAAATTGCTAGTTATTTTTACAAACACACAAGTGTTCAAAGCATCCAAGTGAATTTTGAGACCAAGCCTCCTACTAAAGTTTCCACACAAGGTCTAAATAATTGCATTAAGCAGCAGTGACTGCTAAGACATTATT
Organism: Tetrax tetrax; assembly: GCA_009806455.1. NCBI lineage: Eukaryota > Metazoa > Chordata > Aves > Otidiformes > Otididae > Tetrax > Tetrax tetrax. The sequence goes on from WHYT01015791.1 coordinate 97,829, forward strand.
CCTCAAAAACTTCAGGCAAGTGTAAGCTAGTGTCATTTGGAGTGTCAATATTTCTTCTTTTTTTAACCTTTTAGAAGCACAGAGGTCACAGTAGCAGCCTCCTGTTGTGAAGCAGGACAGCTTTGAGTAATTCATGCTTAGAAAATGCACATAATCAAGCTTCTAAAATGATGACACCATGTAAACTAGACCAAGGTGCATGAAGAAAACATCCTCTTGAACAGCTGACAAAACAGATGGTACTCAACCTATAGGTGCAAATTTACCAGTGATTTTCACATTAAGTAGAAAAGCAGAGCCAACACATTAACACAAAAACCCACAGAGTCAAGCCACTCAACAACAGCAGGATGACAACAAGTCAGAAAAAACAGGACTGATCATGAGGTGAGAATCATTTTATGCCCTTGCTCAAAGACTACACAAGCATATAACTTTTGTAGTGACCTATTCTTCTCTTGATTAGGCTAAGTACTTAGTTCAGCTGTAGATTAGGTCTAAGTTTTAGAAAAGCACAGAGCAGGAGAAACAAAGCCTTGTGAGAGGCTTACAGCTTGTTACATACTGAGCCATCAGTTCATTAAAAAAAGTCACACTCTGCCAGTTTAAGCAATCCCTGTACACAAGGGATAAATAATTTACCTGTTGTAAGCAGCAGAGTCACAGACCTCCAGAAAAAGCACTCAAGGAGCATCTAAAATTTTTAGACCACACAGAAATCAACAGGAAAAATACTGATCCCATTTACCCAGCACAAGCACTATTCTCAAGGACTTTGGTTTGCAAAACAAGCAGCCAAGCTGCCTGAGCATTTATTTCAGTGATTCTTAAACATACTGGATTTTCACAACATATACTTGTTACCACGTATCCACAGAGAATCTGGCTCTAGGAAGTGTTCTGCCAACCTCTCAAATTCAGTATCCTAGACTAAACCATACAGATAATACACAAAACAGATGAAGTCATGCAGGAGAATTTAGGCAAACCACATAACATGGCCAGGATATTTAAAGGTTTCCTCTAAAGACAGATTAAACAAAACTAGCTGTAGCTACATGGATTCAGAAGTGCATTTTACTGTTTTTACAAAACACAGTGACCACACCAACGTCAACTAGTATTGATTTACAAAACAGAACAGTGCAGTCTAGGATAAACAAGCTGCAGAGCAAGTATGTTGGCTTTCTCCAAGATTCTTCCTCATATGGAAGTGCTGCCTCACAGCCAGAAAACTGGAACTGCAAGTTGAAGTCAGATGAAAATCCTAAAGAAACAATAGCATCCTGTTGCTTTATTACAGCACTGTTACTGTATTTCTATAGTGTTTCTGTTCTTCAGGAAGCACGATGCTGATCAGGCTTGTCACACAAGCTCTTCAGTTGCAGGTGAAGCACACACAGAACAATCCCCACTCAGCAGGCTAGCAGGACAGTAAAGAGATCACATCTTACACTCCAGCCATTACAAGTGCAAGCTAACGGCTATCCAATTACTTCATGTGCTCTAACTATAGCCAACTGACCTTTTCTTGCACTTTATCCAAGCTGGCCTGTGTCACAACCCCATCTATCTCACAAGGAAGAAGGGTGAAATCAGGGCAAGGACTCAAGTGCTGACTACAAGGTGCAATGAGAAATAAGACCATTGAAGAAGAAACACTCTTCCCCGCAATAAAATAAAAAGCCTAGGTCTCTGCACTGCTGAAGCATACTGTGTTGCTGGAAGCAGTCTCTCCCCAAAAAGGTTTTCCACAACTAAGATGCTACCAACTTACAGCCATGAGAACCCACAGATATTACTAAAGTACTCAGGATGCCTTCCTCAGGACCCCAGACAAAATGCTGACTGGGCAACCACATTGCTCAAGTGGACATGTCCCATGTTCTCTTATGAGGGGAGAGAGTTCCTCTACCAAGGAACAATGTTTAGCAGGAAGCAGCTAGATACAAGAACATTGTATGAATTTGGTACAGCACTTATTACAAAAGCGATCTTTCAAAAAATCACATTCAGAATTCTTTCCCAGCTCCTTTACGCTCCATTTAACTGAACTGAGTTGATCAAACACAGACCAGTAATATCTGTGTGCAAGCTTAAGAATTCACTTTTACCATTAAGTGCTTTGAAATACTTGCACCCTGTAAAGTCCTACAGAGGCAAATTCCATTGGGCTTGATTTTGAGCACCTACAGCCAACTTCTACAAGGGCTGGCTCAACTTCCCCGTCCCTCTTACCTGTTCTTACCTTCTATTCTTATGGTCAGAAGACAACAAAACCCAGAAGAGCTATTGAGAATAGCTACACCCCTCCTCCCCTGCATGTCAGCTACCCCTGAGGCCAGATGATTCATCCAACATGACACATATCATATGCATAAATCCAGCCACAATGGGCTTGTTTCTGGAACCGGTGCTTTGTAATTGAGGTCCAAAACAAGCCATAGCATCCTTCACACAAGCTTAATGAAAATAGTGAAGCTTTAGCCTAATGAGTTAAACATTCAGGGCCAGATTCTGCCCTCCCTGCAGGCTGGCAGAGGACCTAGCTTCAGTAGGGTAGAGGGGGGATGTGGGCATAGTGTTATAATCTCACTATTAATCTTCACAGAATCTGTGCAGTTTTTAAGGAAAGAAGGAAGAAGATGGGTGGCCTCTAACCATGGCTGCAGCGTATTATCTACCTATGTTTCACCCTTATGCCCATCAAAATTTTATACGTCTGTATTGGGTTTGCATGGCAAGGTTTTGGTAGCAGGGAGAGCTGCAAGGTGAGAAGCTACTAGAAGCTTCCCCTATGTCCAATACAGCCAGTGCCAGCCAGACCCATCACTGGCCAAGGCCAAGCCTATCAGCAACAGCTGTAATACCCCTGTGATAACATAATTAAGAAGGAAAAAAAAAAACCTGCTATGCAGCAGCAGCTAGTAGAGAGAAGTGACAACATGAGAGGAACAACTCTACAGACACCAAGATCTGTGAAGGAGGTGGAGGAGGTACTCCAGGGGACTGGAGCAGATTCCCCTGCAGCCCATGGTGAGGCAGGCTGTTCCTCTGCAGCCCATGGAGGTCCACAGTGGAGCAGAGATCCACCTGCAGCTCATGAAGGACCCCACACCAGAGCAGGCAGATGCCTAAAGGAGGCTGTGACTGTGGGAAGCACACAGTAGAGCAAGCTGCTCAGCAGGACAAGAAAGGGAGAAAATAAGATGGAAAAAAATCATGGGTCAAGATAAAGGCAGTTTAATAAGGCACAAGCAAATGAAAACAAAAGATTTATTTTCTACTTCCCATCAGTAGGCAATATCTGCTACTTCCCAGGAAGTAGGGCTTCTGTATGTATAGCAATTGCTCTGAAAGACAAATGTCATAATAACAAATGCCCCCTCCCTTTCTCTTAGCTTTTATTGCTGAGCAGACATTATATGGTATGGAATATCCCTTTGGTCAGTTTGGGTCAGCTGTCCTGGCTATGACCCCTCCCAAGATCTTGCCCACCCCAGGCCTACTGGGTGAGGGGTAGAATGTTAGAGAGACAATCATAGAATGGTTAGGGTTGGAAGAGACCTTCAAAGATCATCTAGTCCAACCCCCCTGCACGGAGCAGGGTCATCCCCGACTAGATCAGGTTGCTCAGAGCCTCATCCAACCTGGCCTCAAATGTTTCCAGGGATGGGGCATCCACCACCTCTCTGGGCAACCTGTGCCAGTGTTCACCACCCTCATTGTAATTTTTTTTCCTTATATCCAGTCTGAATCTACCTCCCTCTATTTTAAAACCATTACCCCTCGTCCTATGACAATGGGTCCCGCCAAAGAGTTTCTTCCCATCTTTCCTGTAGGCCCTCTTTAGGTACTGGCAGGCCACTATAAAGTCTCCTGGGAGCCTTCTCTTCTCCAGGCTGAGCAGCCCCAACTCTCTCAGCCTGTCCTCATAGCAGAGGTGCTCCAGTCCTCTCATCATCTTCACAGTCCTCCTCTGGACTTGCTGCAACAGGTCCACATCCTTCTTAGGTTGGGGGCTCCAGAGCTGGACACAGTACTCCAGGTGGGGTCTCACCAAGGCAGAGTAGAGGGGGAAGAATCCCCTCCCTCAACCTGCTGGCCACGCTCCTCTTGATGCAGCACAGGGTGCTGTTGGCACACATTACCAGCTCATGTTGAGCTTCTTGTCCACCAGCACTCCCAAGTCCTTCTCCTCAGGGCTGCTCTTGATCCATTCTCTGCCCACCCTGTATTTGTGCCTGGGATTGCCACAACCCATGTGCAGGACCTTGCACTTGGCCTGGTTGAACTTCATGAAGTTGGCACAGGCCCACCTCTCCAACCTGTCAAGGTCCCTCTGGATGGCATCCCTCCCCTCCAGTGTGTCAACTGCACCACACAGCTTGATGTCATCAGCCGACTTGCTGAGGGTGCACCCAATCCCACTGTCCATGTTGCTGACAAAGATGTTGAACAGGGCCAGGCCCAATACTGACCCCTGACAAACACCACTCATCACTGATCTCCACCTGGACATTGAGCTGTTGACCACCACTCTGAGTGGGGCCATCCAGCCAATTCCCTATCCACCAAGTAGTTCATTCATCAAATCCATGTAGCTCCAGTTTAGAGAGAAGGATGTTGTGCAGGACAGTGCCAAATGCCTTGCACAAATCCAGGTAGATGACATCAGCTGGTCATCCCTTGTCCATCAATGCTGTAACCCCATCATAGAAGGCGACCAAATGGTCAGGCATGATCTCCCCTTGGTGAAGTTGTGTTGGCTGTCACCCATCACCTCCTTATGTTCCATGTGCCTTAGCATGGAACAGGATCTGCTCCATAACCTTGCCAAGCACTGAGGTGAGACTGACCAGCCTGTAGTTCCCCAGGTCTTCCTTATGCCCCTTTTTAAAAATAGGAGTTATGTTACCCCTTTTCTAGTAAGCAGGAACCTGACTGCCACGACTTCTCAAATATGATGGACAGCAGCTTAGCAACTTCATCCATCAATTCCCTTAGGGCCTGTGGATGCATCTCATCAAGTCCCATGGGCTTGTGAACCTTCAGGTTCCTTAGATTGTCTCAAACTTGCTCTTTGGGCAGTTCTTTGTTCTCCTAGTCCCTGCTTTTGCCTCCTGCAACTCGGGCAACGTCACTAGAGCTCTCGCCAGTGAAGACTGAGGCAAAAAAGTCATTGACTACCTCAGCCTTCTCCATGTCCTGGGTAACTAGGTCTCCCATTTCCTTTCAGAGAGGGCTCACATTCTCCCTGGTTTTACTTTTATCCCCAATTTACCTATAGAAGCCGTTCTTGTTGCCCTTGACATCCCTGGCCAGATTTAATTACGTTAGGGCTTTAGCCTTCCTTACCTGATCCCTGGCCACTCGGACAACCTCTGTAATCCTCCCAGGCTACCTGTCCTTGCTTCCACCCTCTGTAGGCTTCCATTTTGTTTTTCAGTTGGTCCAGGACCTCCTTGTTCATCCATGCAGGCCTCCTGGCATTTTTGCCTGACTTCCTCTTTGTTGGGATGCATCACTCCTGAGCTTGAAGGAGTTGCTCCTTGAATATCAACCAACTTCTCTCAGCCAAATGCCATAGTTGATGCTGTGGAAGCACTGCTCAGTAGTAGCCAACACATTGGTGTATTGTCAACACCCTTCTAGCTACCAGTACAAAGCACAGCACTATGAGGGCTGCTATGAAGAAAATTAACTCCATCTCAGCCAGACCAAATACAATCTTATTACATGACATAAACAGCTCCTGATCAGTCTGGACTTTGACTGTGGTCATTACTGAGGTCACCCCAATATGAGACAGCATAGGAAAGCTAACCATGAATCCATTATATTCCCATGCAGTAGAAAAATCCAGCCTGCCTTAAACTCCTCAAGCAGTCCAAGATAGAACAGGCTAAAAGCCATGAGATTTGATATTACCATCACTAGCTGTCAGCTACAGCATTAGGTGAGAGTTCCAGAAGTCCTGAGTATAGACCCAGGCTGCACTACCACCACCGGGAACTCAAGGCAACACTATGACACATGGAGTTCTCTGAGCACACAACTCTGGAGCCTACCACCATACATATAGCCCTTGGACCAAGCTCTGGCAAAAGGCTTCCACCTCTAGCTGAAGCACTACTCAGAGCCCTTCAAGTCCAAGTTTGTGGAAACCAGGCATTAACAACTCATGTATAAAACCTTTCTGTCCCAGCTGCCTGTCCTGGTCAGGGTATTCCAGCCCTTTTGCTCTATGATCAGGCACCTGCCACATCCTTCCCTAAGTTGATTCAAATCACCAACATAATAGAAAACTACCCACAGGCCAAGTTAACTTGCAAAAAGGCCCAACAAGCTCACAAGAAATAAGCAGCAGAAGCAGAAAGCAAAGACCAGTACCTCAAGTGGGCCTTCAGGAAAGACAGAGACTGTTCAGTAGGGCCTGTTGTGATAGGACAAGGGGTAATGGTTTTAAAACAGAGGGAGGTAGATTCAGACTGAACATAAGGAAAACATTTTTTACAATGAGGGTTGTGGAAAACTGGAACAGGTTGCCCAGAGATGTGGTGGATGCCCCATCCCTGGAAACATTCAAGGCCAGGTTGGATGAGGCTCTGAGCAACCTGATCTGGTTGGAGATGTCCCTGCTCCTTGCAGGGGGGTTGGACTAGGTGATTTTTAAAGGCCCCTTCCAACCTAAACCATTCTACGATTCTATGAGTGTCAGGGAGTGCCAGACTGGTAAATTAGTCCATTAGACTTAGTCTCCAATTAGTATTTCAACAGAAACAGGGCAAAGTGGTTGCAACTACTACACTAATGTAGTCTTCAGAATAGGACACTGCTAAGAGTCTCAGTCTTAAGTATCAGCTACCAGATAAAAGAAAACTATTCCTCCTTCAAAGAACCAGAAAAATGATCTGTAAATAGATCCTGTGCATATAGGATGCTTATTTAGCAAATTTTAGCATCTGATGCTTTCATGATCAATACGATGGTTCAGCATCCAAAGTAAAATTTTTTCAAACAATTCTGATATGGTTACTTTAGATACCCTCCTCATTAACATCCTGTTGTCATTGCTATTTCAATGCATCAGAGATGGTATACCATGAAATAAAAACGTATGGCCTGTCTAATGACACAAGTCACAGGTCATGGTCCACAACAACAGGAGTCACAGAACAAAACAGCTGCTAAGTTATGACAAGATACTTCCACCAGCAAGCACAAGCACAAGACTGCCGCCTGAAGAACACATTACTTTTGGAAGATCTTTCCAACTCTTAACACATAACGAAAACTGTCCTCTTGTTCTACTAATTTTTAGTTGTGCCAGTGATTCCTAGCATCATCACATATATCACTTGATGATTATGCAAAGAACAAGTGCTCTGAAAGAACTGGACAAGCTCAGTTACAAACACTTAATTTCATGCCAACATTGTATCTTTGACAAGTTGGCACAAAACAGCCACACTTGTCCTTGGTGGCATTTATCAAATTTGTTAAGGATTACCCAAAGGAATACAGCCCAGCATCCTCACTGAACACCAACAGCTCACAGAACTGAGATCTTCAGCAGCACCCTCTGGGAGAAATGTCACAGCCCACCAGGACAGAAGAGCAAGCTCTCCAAGAAGCTGCTGTTTCCAATTTCCAAGAGCATACAAGAGTATGGTCTAGTGTGTGTTAAATACTGTTTTCAGAAAGAGTACTAGGATTTCACTTTAAGACCTCAAGTGCAAACCATGACAGATCCTACATACATTTCAGATACCTTAATGAGGTCCATTCTGAGCACTAAAAAAAAAAAAAAATCCAAACCCATAATAAAAGCCTTGTAACATTGAAATTCTGTTGCTCTAATGATTTTTGTGTGCAAGTAGAAAGCAGATCCACATTTCAATTACACTTTCACTGCAAGCTCATTTCAAAAAAAAAAAAAAACCTCCCTGAAACAGTTGCTTCAAGGGTATTCTGCAGTCTCTGAAAATACATTAAATTTCACACTGAAACAATTAGAATTGTTTCATCAGATCAAACTGAATTAAAACATTAATATTTACTCCATTTAAAAATTCCAAGCTACAGCTTCCAAGATTAAGTAATCACTATGACACAAACATCTAAGCAGTTGTGTAGAATTGCTGCTTGAGGCATTCAAAGCCCAATTTTCTAAATGCCAGGAAACACGGCTCCAGCTAAGATAAAGGGTCCCAGAAACTTCTCTCAAGTGCAGGAAACACTAAGCTTGTCAAAAAGTCCACCAAAACATACCCCACCTCACAGTGGGTGCTATAAATACAGTAAACCAAGAAACTTAAAGCACTGTTTAATCAGGTCCAACTCCAGCAAAGCTCCAGAGCAGCTCACAATTCACAGCCTTTCAGGAGAGAGAGAGAGACAGTCAGCAATGCAGACATGAAACCTCTTAGGTCCCCCTAGACAAAGCCTGGAGCTCTGAAAAAAAAAAAAAAAAAGAAAAAGAAAAAAAAGTAGGTTGCAATACTGGGAGTCTTAAAGCTCCGTTCACGCCACCCCTCAGGCCAGCTCTGCAGCAATCCAAATCTCCACTGCATAAAGGGCAAAAGAGCCAGCATGCATCTGGCAATTGCTCCTGTGTAGGAGCTGGGTAGCTGACAGACAGTCCTCAGTTAACAGAACTAGATCCTCTGCCAAGGATTCCTCACATTTTCCTATGTAAGCACATGCTGGGAGGGACAAGGTATAGGGTAGGGCATACAAGAGACACAGTTCTACTCTACTTTGGTTGAGTGTGAGCAGCCCTTGAAGAGTTACACTTAAAGGACTGCCCCAAAGAAAAGCTTGCAGTTGCTGTAACTTACACTGTTCTCTGATCTCAGTGCAGTAAGGAATCCAGCCGTACTAACTTTAAAGTAACCTTTACCAGTCACTGATGCTCTCAACTCTAGCCTTGGTGCATGCCTGCAAATAAAGTGGCCTAGGGCTTCTGCTGAAATATTTCACCCCCAAAGGGCACGGGGGCTCAGCCAGCATCATTCCATGGAACTGGTTCAGTTCTTTATGGGGGCAGGGGAGATACCATGGTTGCAGATCCCCCTGCCCCATTTTCCTTTTGCAATTCTTTATCATTTCACACAATGTGGACAACCACCCTGACCACATCAGTGGAACTCATTGAACCAACCTTCCTCCAAGTAGTGATCTGTACCCCAGAATTCACAGCCTCTATAGTTCCAGAAGTCAGTTATACATGCTTGTTCCCTGGGCTTCCGACTCCTGCTAAAGCATCAGCTGTCCTGACTGTTCCAGCATGCCTGAATGCAACAAGTGCTCAGCAGAGTCAGAGCTGTAGAGGCACACACCAGAGGGTTTTACAACTAGAAAATTCAGTGAATACAATCTATTCTGTGCATACTTGCAACTACACCTCTAGTAGGCTGCATTCATACCTGTATAACCACTGAGTTCTACTCTACTCACAGACAAAAATTACAGTCCATCTGCCAGTTTAGGATGACCTAAACTAGAAGCCATATCATTAAAGAAAAGGCAGGGGGAGAAAAATCTAGCAATAACTTGGGTTAAATCACATCCTTTTTGAGTCCCAAAATATCTTAGCATAACGTTGCTCATTTACCAACCTAGTTGTTTATCAGAATGCATTTTCTATATTTGGGAGTAATACAGTATTTGCATAAGCTTTAGCAAGTACCTACTCTCTGCAGAACTCCCTGTCACATCAGCTTTTTTAGTAAAGAATTATCAGGAATGAAGCCTTAAAAGTGACACACCACAGTAACAGTCAAGAATGTCTTCCACAGTTATATGTTATAGTAATGCTTGTTTAATTATTACTTCAACCCTTATGACAAAGCAGCTGAATAAATCCAAAAATCATTAGAGCCTGAAGAGTTTGTGTCTATCTAGACCAGCCACAAAGTTAGTTTGAATACACTAATTTAAAATGAGTAGTGAGAAACAAGGGGAAGCATCTAGCTCTCTTCTTCACTATATTAACTAATTCACTCCCCCTTCCACCTCCCTCAGTTTGATTCCTGTTCCAACAGGCCAACTTATTACTTTCTCTTTGCACACCACAGCCATTAAGTATTACATTGCCCAGATAAGCAATACACACTACAGAACAAAATGTAAAGCTTTAAGCAGTCGAGTAAGGAGAAGAGGGGAAGGCTAAAAGGAAGATGCTTACCTTCCACGTGCTTCAGCAATGCCCTGCTGCTGTTACCATGAGCAGAGATAAGGATCATCTTGCCCCTTTTCAGTTCCGGCACTATCTTTTCATTCCAATAGGGAAGGAGTCTATCAAGCACATCTTTTAGGCTTTCAGCCTTCGGGAGATTATCATGAGAGACATCACAGCACTTATACCGGCGATCATTGTATATCTCTTCATAGTAAGGATGAGATTCAGTTATGGGAGGTGGAGTAACATCATAGCTTCTCCTCCAGATTTTCACTTGCTCCTCCCCATGGTTCAGAGCCATTTCTGCTCTGTTGAGACCAATCAGTGCACCATAGTGACGTTCGTTCAGTCGCCAGGAACTTTGCATGGGGACCCACTCTTGGCCCATCTCTTGCAGAACAAGCCACGCAGTCTGGATGGAGCGGCTGAGTACAGAGGTGAAGACGAGGTCAAACTCAAAGCCCAGCGCTTTAAGGTGTTTGCCACAGTTCTGAGCTTCCTTTATCCCATTACTGCTCAGCTTCTGGTCCACCCAGCTGCAGAAGCGATTCTCCTTGTTCCAGGCTCCTTCCCCATGTCTTAAGAGAATAAGCCTGTACTTGGCCATTTTGGTTGCAGCTTAGCACAGATGACAACTGGTCTGGCATCTAATAATGATACATCTGGACAGAGACATGAGACAGATACATCAAACATCCTACAGATAATCCATTACCAATAGTAACATGGCAGCAGAGTAGACAACTATCAGAATCAAAAGCAGCAAATAAAGTGTCTGTGAGTATGTTTTTGTCTTTCAAGTCTCCTGACTTTTAATCCTTCCCACCCTCCTGTGGGAGGAAAAACAACACCTTCCACCCAGCTTGTTGCAACTAGCACACTTACTCAATTGATTAGTAGCAGATATGTACAAGCCCAAAAGTTTCTCTTCAAGTGCTTGAACAGAGCCTCAGTCAACATCAGAGGCTCTCAGAGAAGCAGATCTCAACTCTCACCAGTGAACTTAGAGCTGAGACATGGAGCCCAAGCTCCTAAGAGCTGCCCAGACCCACACTGCCTCTGAGGGAATGCAGGCCCAGAGCAACTGGCTCAGCAGAGCAACTGAAAAGAGGACCACAGAATTGGAACTGGCCATGCATAGAACCTTATTAGCTTTCCTCCAAGAAGATGTCACCATAATCATGCTCTGCATAACTTGTTTCCTCACATCCCCATCTTGTCCTAATTACACCAGTCTCTGCTTGATTTTTCCCCAGGTCACCTCCCCATCATTACTGCACACTCAAATGCCATAACATAGCTACTCTGGGATGCAATGCACAACTAGCAAGCCCTTATTTCACTAATCCAGAAGTAATCTCAGATTATTCCATCCCTTTTTGACTTTCAAGTATATTTTTCCCTCTTGTGTCTATGAACTAGAATGCCAAGTTCCAGGGCACCAGGATTAATGTTTTTACTTTTGCAGTGGGCACAAATGGCATATTTGCTGTCCTCATTAAATGACAGACAGCCACACATTCATAAGGTCAAATGGCACCTTTCTCTGCTCCTGTTGACTAAGTAGGACCACCTCTGGATTGTCCTCAGGGGGAGATGGATTTTGACCACTTACCCAAGCTTTTGCAGTGTGGCCAAAGGTAGCAGACTGTATGATTCCTGAAAGGTCCATCTAATACAGTACTGCAACTCTGAAAGCCCCACCTGACCATTCTGACTTGAGATGTCAGACTAGATAGCAACAGACAGAGCAGTGGGAAAAAAAAAAAGAAAAATACATTTCTGCACTGGGATGACTGCTGTTTACTTAATTGAACATTAAGTGCTCTCAAAACTGCAGACAGTGGGAAACTGAGGTCCAATTCTGCACACCCAACTCTGAACTACATTTCCATAAGAGATGTTTATGGGAGCTCCCATCATCTCAGATCAGTTGGAGCTGCATCAAACATACTCCAAGCATCTCAAAGTCAGGCCCACCATGACTCTGAATTAGGTCAGGAGGATGGGTTAGACCCACGCACTCCAGGTTCTGGGAAGCACCCAGCACAGTATCAGTGTTCATTTTCACTGGACTTTCAAAAAATGTATAGAAAAGTTGAATTCATTAACAGCCTCAGAAATTTGATCTTGACTGTAACAGCAGCTTAGTTCTCCTTTACTCCCACAGGATATAGAGTCTACATCACTCAAGGACACTACGCAACACCTCCCCAGCTCTGCCTTCTGACTACTGGTACAGCTCAGGATTAAAAAGCCTTTGAGGACTGACAGATTTTTACAGAATATTAGGAGGTATTGTCTGACACATAATAGACAGTTAGTAAAAGCAAAGGAGTCTTCTGATTTCATGCAAAGGAGGCCTGAATTTTGTGTATGACAAGGAGCATCTCAGACAAAATCCCTTGTGTGTTCCCCTTTTCCCACTCACAATAGTCAGTTGCACATTAAACAAAGAAAACAACTATTGTTAGGATCCAGGTGTCATGACTCAGAATACTAAACTATATCCTTTAAGATCCCAGGCTTATAACAAAAAGGAGTATCATACAGGATTTCCATCTAAAGCCAAAGTGATTTTTCTCCCATATCCCATAGATATGATTAAAAATTGCAGCACGTTCACAGCATGAACTACTACACAAAACATAGCCCCACAAAAAGCTCTATCTCTGCAGATTGTTCAAATTGATTGTATTATCCACAGGAACAGATTACATAATTTGTTTTTGTAAACTAAGACTCAATGCCAAAAACAAGACTCATTAATACAAGGGATGCACCTGTTCACACATGTTCTTGGTTGGGTACTTTTGGCCAAAAATAATAAGAACTAAATGAATATAACAGGATGGGGGGGGGGGGGGGAAAAAAA
>WHYT01015791.1:113100-130668 GCA_009806455.1 Tetrax tetrax
GCCCCTCCTGGTTCTGGAGGGGCGAATGCAGGCTGCCTGGGCCTGGGCGATGCTCACCGCTCGGTCGATGTCACCACAACGGAGAAATGGGGTCACGCAGAAGGCGACCGGAGGCTTCTCCCGAAACCAGCCCCGGTCCGGCTGCATGGGGGGGGGGGGGGGGGGGTTCCGCTCCTGCAGAGCCAGGGCTGCCCCGGCCTCCCTCCGCCCCCGGGGCATCGCCGCCGCCTCCTCACCCACCTCCCCGGGAGGGAGGATGCCGGCTCGCCTCCCCCCTCACTTTGCCGCGGCCGGGAGGAGGCGAAGGAAGGAGCTGGGCCCAGAGCCCCCTCGGTACGGGGTAGGGGCAGGAGCCCTGGGCTACCAGCCAGCACCCCCTCGCTCCTTCCCAGGAGGTGGGGAAAGGGGGCACAGGGTCAGCCAGGCGGGGTCTTCCCGTCAGCGTTCACTTTTTTTTTCTGGATTTAGGACCTTTTAGTTTTGGGGAAAGGCAAGGGTCCAACATCTCGTTACTCATAATGAAATCAGCAGGGGAAAAAAAAAAAAATAGACGTGAGCCTAGGAACTTCACAATCATGCTAGCCACCATCATACCCACAGGCTGTAACCGCGATTCAAAGTAATCAAAGCCAAGTGGACGGAGCTGCTCTGGCAAGAAATGGAGAGAAGCGGCGTGGGAAGGTGGTGTCCTTTACTGCTTCTATTGCCATAGGTCTGCTTTTATTTTTAAGAAGAAACAGAGCACATCTCAGAATCCCATTTTCTTCTCTAAATCCTTACCCTTGAACAGCCACAATGTAATGTTTAAAAGGCCACAAACTGAATGTATACCAAATGTGCTCTATCGCCCTCTCTACAAGGGAGAGATAGAGGTGATTTTTCATTTTCAATAGGTTAAAATGATAGCGCATGAAAATGAAAGATGAAGATTCAGGTTCAGACAGGAAAAAGCAACACAAGGAAATTTAAGAAAATTTGAGGCAGAGGTATTAAAATAACATCTCTAAAGTGCCATGAGGAGAAAGGTTGTTTTGTTTTGCAATTAAATAGGGATTAGACCCTAACCTGTCAGTGGGAAAAAAAGGACCAGCCAGATGAAACACTGCTTCACTAGGCTCTCAGCACGGCACAGCACTTTGTGCAAAGTGATAAGCAGCATCCTGTGTCTCTTTAGTGGTTACTGCACTGGCTTTGTTGAGGAACAAACATTTGGGAAGCTCTAGAAAGCATTCTGCATCTCAGGGAGAACATTTTCAATGCTTTTCCTGATAAAAAGAGCTATGGCTGACCTTAGTACAGAACCACAATAAAATCTGCTGCTTCTGCAAAATATTTCCCCTGGATGTGAATTGCACTTACAGTGACACATACGATCCTTTTCATCTCACCCACTAACTTTAATGTTAACAATTACCTTTTGTCTCTATCAACTTTGTTTAAGCCAAAACCTACAGTCTAAAGCCAGTTCAGCCTGCATAATCAAACTAATCTTACATTCACTGTACCAGAGGAGTTTGATTTGCCACCCATCAGCTTGAACTCATAAAGAGAAATCCTCCCACATCACTCTGCATGATCACACACCTGCAATCACGCCGTCTCCAGTCAGATCAAACCTGTCTCCTCTTGTACTAATGTACTAGTGATACAGCTCTGAATATGGGTGCATCACAGGCTGATTGACTTTGCAAGGAAAAGAACCAAAGGTCTTAGAGGTAGAAAGAAAAATATCTACTCTTGAGTATCAGCACTATGTATTTGCAGTACTTCAATAACAAAGAATACAATTAACAGAAAGAAACATTATATGCCAATATGCAGTCATAACTACAAGTAAGTAGACAGCAACCTGTGCCACAGGCCAGGACCTCTATCACCATTAAATAAAGATTTCTTATCTCCATTAGTCTTTGAACAAGATCGTTTCATTAGTACAGCAAAAACAGCCTAATGACTTTGATTCGTGCTTCAAACCACACAAGGACAGAAGAGTCGAAGCCGTATATCTGTGCGTGACTTCTTGCAGACAGCTACGCTCATTTGGCAGCTATTATCTTTCAGACCAGCTGGACTGTGTTTTTCAGGGTCTCTGCTCTGGAGCCCTTCCAGGCTGTAGCATTTAGCTGGAATGTTTATGGCAGAAGCAGGTCAGGAAACTCCTTTCCTCAACACGTAAACTTCCGCTGAGGCACCAGTGCAACTGCACCGCACTGAAGAAAGGCCTGGAGCTAAGCAAGGCAGAAACAGAAGAAAACAGAACTGGAAAGATGAAAGGCTGATTAATGATTGATGAAAACCGTGGCAAACAGAAGCCTTCTTCACTGATTATGCCCTTTGTACTTCTTCATAGAATAGTTACTTTGTTCAAAGCTAGATCAAGTATTTGCCACACAGCCACTGTAATTTCCAGAAGACCCTAAGCTCTTTGTTTATCCCTATTTGATACATGATCTGTCTTCATTAATAATTGCATCTTCAAAAGAAACTTCTGTAATCAAATACTCACACTCTTCAATAACTCTGAAACCTTTTATCTAAAACTTCCTCCTGGGTGTTTTTCTACTGCATGAATTTGTGCCTCCCTGGCTAGACTCCCTACTCCTTTCCACCTTTGGTTGCTGCCAGCAGCATGTCCATTCTCTCTGCCACCCAGATGTGTGCTCAAGGAATCCTCACCCTTTTCCTGGATGCAGGCCCATTTAGGCCATTTTCAACACTTGATTGTCTTATCTCTGTCCATGCTATTGTTTTCTCACATTTCTCTGCAACTTTTCTGAGGGTCCACTTTCATTTGAGGCCAGATTTGTATTGAGAAAGGTCTGGGAGTACAACACATCATCCAGAGAGATAAACACATTCCTGTTTCCCCAGGAGGACTTGGAATAGTTACATGGTAAAATCACTCTGGCTACATCCGCCTCCCTATCCATCACCTTCCCCCACACAGGTTCTCTCTTCTCTTGTAAACTAAACACAAACTTTATTTCTACTAAGAAATCAACGTGCAATGTGGACAGGGGCCTGTGAAGCCCACAGCGCGTGTTAACCTTCCCGTTAGCAAGACAGTGCTACCCAGGAGGGATATGTTTCTTCGTAACACCACAGCCATCTTAGCCATCCCTGCCTTCAATCTCCTTACCTATTCTTTCTACACCATTCATGGACTGGGAGCTATTTTCCTTGTTCCTGAGACCACAGCCACAGCTGACGTGAAATGCTGCACAGTCCTGTTGGCCTGAAGTCCTTCACACGTCTATACACCAGACCTTGGTCTATAATACAAGGAAAATAAAGCCTTTTCTCCATTAGAGCTCAGAGAGCATGTAGCAGGCAAGGACGTACCAGTCCTAATTCTGTCTTTTTGTTAGAGCCATTCACTGCATCTTGCATTAACCAGACAAGTGGTTCTCAACATTTCCTTGGCTCAAGCAGCCCTTTGCGTGGGTAATTTTTCATCACACACCTACCCCTATTTGCCAATATATCACACCACCGTGTCTTAAAGGAAGCCTATTATTACCTAAAACTTGGGGGTGCACCTGACAGAGCAGTGAGGTGTACTCTGCACACCAGTTAGTCACAAAATTAGAATTTAAGCTCCTCAGCAAAGGGCCCTTTTCACTTTTTGTTTTACTAGTGCCTAATAGAATGCTGCTTTCATATGTAAATACAGGGGAGCTTTCATCCTGTTTGGGTACGGAGGCAATATATAGCTTCATGCATCTGAGTGGCTTCTCTTTATGTCAAAACCAGAAGCATAAATCCATGTGGAAGGCAAATAAAGTATGCTACTTTTTTTTTTTTTTTTAATCTCTAACACCATTGCTTGGGGTGAAAATCTATTCAAAAAAAAGAGCAGTGAGTGTGTAAGCACTTGAACTAACCCTGCATTTGTCACCAGATTCATAGCTTTAGTCTTTAAGTAAATGCAGAAGTTTTTCTGAATCATTATGTACCAAATAAATGACTGAGAAAGAGGAAGAAAATACATAAAAGCTTTCATTATATGCAAAACAGACGGAGGGAAGCTGCTATGTGAGGCATTGTATTCCAAACCCAAAGTGGGAACTGAATTTCTTATGTAATCCCTATGGCTAGGTACTGGTCATGTTATTCTGAAGTAAAACATGTGACTTCTGTCTGTTCCTTTGAAATCTTAATTCAAAAAACTATTTTATTCTACATATCCCAAGCTGAAAACATACACGTGGAAAAACCTTACATTCTCTATGCCCTCAAAACCATTACATGGACACTTTCGAATAAACACCTTACCACAACAAGTGCCTAGATGCTACAGGAAAGTGTATGGAACACAATGTTCTGAAGGACTCCTCATGGATACAGTTCTAGTCCTGAAAAATGGCTCTAAAAGACATTGTACAGGGTGCCAACAGCTGGGAAAACAAAATTCTTTCTCACAACCAAGATTTTTCCCATTTCTAGACAAAGAAACACAATTTGAAGCTCTACAAGGTTCACTTTTAAATTTTGTGGGTTTGGAGTGGTTTACATTGCAGATTTTAGTTTGGGGCATTTCACTGTTTTCAATTCACAATACTGTACAAATTAACTCACTTGTAGTAGTATAAAAAGCAAAGAAAATCCTGTGATTAATCTGCTTTTTTTTTTCCACCCACGATAAACAAAGTGCTGCAGACATCAGACGTCAGTAAGAAGCCATCTGGGAAGAGATAATTTAAAAGGGCCTCTGAAAAAAATAAAGCAGCAACGTGGTGTCTAGTCAAGGCACGATAAGTTAGTTAAAAAACAGACTGGATGGTGCTGATACTAAAGCATGGTAACAGCACATAAGAATCTGGGCAAATATAACCAAAAAGGTAAAATAGGAACTCCTGTGTCATTGCAAAAAATGGTGAGAACAACAAACACACACAAGACATATTCAAGTTTGCTTCTACTGCTGTCTTTCTATTAAAAAAATAATGGTTCACCTTAGAAAAGCACTTAAAAGTTTTTTACTTCCATGTTACGGTGAACGCTGGGTTAACTAAGAACTTGCTGATGTGTATGTGCAGAGCTATCTCTTTATGTATTTCTTATGTTTGTTTTCTCACAAACACTCTACAAATCACAAAGATTTGTCTTGTGCTTCTCACATTTCTTTCCATGGTATTGTGGCTCTCTTGCATCATACCAGTTTATAAAACAAGCCTGACTGACATTTAGTTTGGTTTTGAATAGAGCACAAAAATCAGTTTTCCTACATTAAAAAGATCTGTCCTGTGTGTCATTATTAGATAATATAAAGAGAAGGACTGAGTCACAGCACTCCACTTTACCGTAACTTCTCAGAATTCAGTGGGGTTGCTCCTGACTTTAAAAAGTAACAAAATCTGGTCTTTCTTTTACAGGGTTGTTTCCCAGGAAACTTTAGGAGTTAAGTTGCTAAATAAATAGCTGTGTATCACAAGTTAATTCATGCTTTCCTCCCGCCGAAAAAGGAGCATGAGCGGAAAGGCAGCCAGAACTACTAAATCATGCATGGATGGGAAGCCAGGATATCCAACTTCTCAGAATTTTTCAAGCCTAATTTTCATCTCACATCTGTTTTGCTCACACAGACAATTATTCATTTAAATCATTTTGTGCCTGATTTCCACTGCTTTTTTTAATTCAAATTAGTCTATTCCTCTCTATTGCCATCAGATCTGTCTGTCCACAGAAGAGCCTGGAAAAAATACTTTGCCTCTAATTCAGCATCTCTCTTTTAGATTACAAAAAAAAAAAAAGTCACTTTTCTGCTTCCCAGAGACTTGAGGCACTATTGAACATTTAGGATTCAGAATAGGTCAAGTTTAAACATTTAGTACTGCTGTCATTATTTTTCGCTGTGGAAGTCTGCGTCTGCAGTATACCAAATACATAACTGAGCCAAGATCAGTTCAATGGATCTGTGAGAACAAAACCTGGGCAGTATGGTCCTGCCCTTCTTAAGACGGCATTTGCAGAAGCAGCATATCTCTGGTACCAAAGTATGTATCTTTTTTTTTGGCGGAGGGGGCGGTTATAATACCTCTAGAACGATACCATCAAATGAGCCCCATGCTACTTGACCAAGGTCTCTTGCCCTTCTAAAGATATAGGTGCTCACAAACTTTAGACATGCAGAAGCCACTTTATTTGGTCTTCTGGGTTACATCTAGTTTACAGGGGCAGCTGGGAGCACACAGAGGCCAAATTAATTTTCCTGGCTTCTGCAGCAACCCACACCTGGCCACCATCTTCTCCCAGCCCCTCAGGTTACAGTCGTGTTCTGGTTACAGAGCAAGCAAGAGTCCCCAGACAAGATAATAGCTGGAAGCATCCTGCCAGAACAATTTGCAGCTCATGGCCTCCTCCCTGCATGCCCTGAATTACTTCTGGAAATGACAGATGCTGGGAGAGCAGAAGCTCATCTGACCTACCCTACAGCAAACCTGGAGCACACAGCGAAATAACTGTGCAGATCCATGGATTAGTGAAGGACAATAAGCCAAACTTTTGTGGGAATCACTGGACTTTCCACATCCCCACTAAATGTTCATATTGCCCATGGGTCCTGCCATGTGACAGGAGAAAGACCACATGAGGTTCTGCTCTTGTATTCACAAAACCTGAGTAACTCAGTCAGCTAAAACAATCTGGCTCCCCTGTTGTGTACAGGTTCAGGTTATAAAGCAATTTCCATTCAGTTCTAATTGCATAGATTCCACAATGGTATTTTTTATGTTGTTCCTAATCAAGATGAACTAATTGGTTTTACTGTGTGCTTCATTTTGTTTTGATTTTCAAACATGAGGAAAATATTTTCAACACTTTTGTATTTCACACAAAAGGAAAACATATCCCTCCCTCCACTCTTAAGGCATTTGAAGCACCTCTTTTCTCATCAAAACTAGACACAGATGATTGCTGAAACTTGAAATGGAGCATGAAAATAGTTTTCCACAAGGACAAGAGCCTCCACTTGGAAGAAAAATAGCAGACTGTTCTCAAAAGTGATGAGATTTAGAAAACTGCATATATGAAAGAGGAAAATCTTGTTCCTGTGATAACCATGCCTACCAGCAGAACTGGACAGGAATGTAGATCTGGGATGGGCAAATTTTCCATTTGCAGATGAGTTGGGTTTGGAGGCTGGCCATAGTGTCCTTCCTGTTTAACTTAAGTTGCTTATCCCCTCATTAGAAAGCTCATTCTTCCACAGAAACACTGAGAACGTATGGTCTTTGTTGATGCTTTGCTACCTGCTCTTCTCACAGGGCTTGACCTAGAGAAAATCAAGCAAAGTATTTGCCAGTCCACCTCTCCAGTCTATGATCAGAAGGTTTCTTTCTACAAGTTCAAGAAAAGACACAAAAGACACTGACATGCTTCGGCTTCTGCAGCAACCAGTCCTGGCCTGTGCAAGGAAGTCGCAGTTTAATTAAACCGGTTCAAAAACTGATGCTGTTAAAATTAATGCTAAGTCTGTGGGAGGACAGATGTTATTTTGCTGAAGTGTGCTTTCTACTGTTTTAACTGAAGTGGTAAGGAACGGATTTAAGCTAAATCAATATACAACCTACTTCAACTGATACCTGTCCAAAAAAGGCATTTGCATCAACATAATGAAACAGCGTAAGATTTTCCTGTAGACAAGACTGAGAAGAAAATGTAACCATATTATATTTTGGGAATACTGTGAACATGCCTTGCTTTGCCCTTGTCTGCTGTCAACACCTCCTCCACTGCCTCCAGGGGTCAGCTCCCCGCTGCCTGACAGTTTTATTAACTATTTCTTCCCATCTTTTTTACCCTCAGGTACCCACTTGTTGGCAAGTTACACTTCTCTTTATCACCAAGCCGCCCCATTTGACGTAGTTCTCAGAACTGTAGCTCCGTGCAGCTCTGCTAAGCTGAAAGGTTGCCCTTCAGAGTAGTTTCAAGCTGATGTTCCACAGACTTTCCCCTGTTTCCTCTGTTTGTAAAAGTAATAGTTACTACAGCCTCAGAGCCAGACTGGCTGGGGTTTTTTCAGAAACCAAAACGTATCGCTTTACGCTTCTTGTGCATCCAATGCTGTGGCAACCTCAGAATGTGACTACTCCTTCTGAGAAGTTAATCTCTCTCCAGAGGGTGACACACAGTGAGCAGAAGTATAAAAGAAGACCATAAACCATTTTTAGCAGCACTGCTTTCTTAGCCTGACAAAATATTCCACTGTACGTTCAATCAGCTTGAGCCTACCGGTTTACAGTAGAGTGGAGAAGATGCTTGGGAAAAGGTTAGCTCTTACTCTTCTGGCTGTTCTTGGTTCCTTCCTCCAGATGCTAGCATGCTCAGGCCAAGGCTGGGATGCAGATCCTGAGGAGTTTTGTCTCCCGCATTGTGCCCGACCTACCCCACAGCAGGGAGGACCTCTGCTGAGGAAGCACTGGAAAACGTACACGTGTTGAAATCGTGACATCCAGCCATTCCGTGGACATTGGGGCCAATACACAAAATACATTAGAAAAAAAAGATAAAACAGATTAGAGTTTGGTATTAGACTGTCTGAATACAGAGAGCTGACACTGGTGGCAGATATTTTAGCAAAAGGCTTCCTCCGATGCTATTGGATCGATGGCAAATCTCCCAATGGAAGTAGCCTCTGGCCGCAAACGCGGAGTTGACAACCCAACCCCGTACAGCGCGTACTGCTTCCTACACGCTGTAGATGGCCCGCAATCCCCATTGATTGCTGCAATCAAAAACAAGCTGGAGGCGCTGAGCACATTAAAATGCTACTGGTCGTAGTAAATCCAACCATTCTAAACTTTAGACAGTCTTTCTGTTTCCCCTGGAATATACAACATGTTGTAAGTAAGTGCTTGGTTAACGGGAGGCAGGAAACAAACTTGATTTACCCTTCACAATGCTTAAAAGTGCAACCTTTGGAAAATCTTTGAGAGAGAGCAGTGAGCTGAGGCAGGAAAAGCAGTCTCACACATTTCAGTGCAAAAGACAGTGGGGGAAAGGAAATTATTTTCTGTGCCTTTAATTTAAGGATCAGACAATTCAGAAAGTCAGTATGTTAGTGATAAGTACTAATTTCAGCCTGGAGGAGAGAAGGCTCCAGGGAGACCTTATAGAAAGCGGTCTTCCAGTACCTCAAGGGGGCCTACAGGAAAAACAGGGAGAGGCTGTTCAGTAGGGCCTGTTGTGACATGACTAGGGGTAACAGTTTCAAAATAGAGGGAGGTAGATTTAGATTAGATATTAGGGAGAATTTTTTTACAATGAGAGTGGTGGAACACTGGAGGAGGTTGCCCAGAGAGGTGGTGGATGCCCCATCCCTGGAAACGTTCAAGGCCAGGCTGGATGAGGCTCTGAGCAACCTGATCTGGTTGGAGATGTCCCTGCTCCTTGCAGGGGGGTTGGACTTACGTGACCTTTCCAAAACATTCCGTGATTCCTTGATACTAATCTCCTTTTCAAAACTCAGATTGCATCTTTTGAATCCCTACAGGAAAATGTTCGTGCCTATTTATTTATTATAAATGTTAGCTACCTTCATTTTTTTCTTTGTGTTCTTTTTAGGAAAAGAGATAGAGGAAGAGAGAGTTCCACCTTCTCATTATTATGAAATCTATGGAATGCAATATGCCATTCAATCTGCTGAGAGGTTATTGAAGAAATTCAAAAGCAGCAGTCACACACAGGTTTAACTCTGCCCCCGTGTGTGCAAAACATTAAAATGCACCCTCCTATTCATTACCTGGATCCCGTTCTATTTTTGTGCAAAAGAATGTATTCGTTTATACACTAATTATATATGATATCCACGATGACCACATAGCTCCAGGACAGCTTTCCTCTTCTACACTCACATGTCTCTCTCTGTATTGTGAAACTCTATTTTATGAATACATTGGCCACTAAAAAACAAGCCATAAAGATATGCCTGTTGCCCATACTAATAAAATAAGGAGAGGTAAAGGTGAAAAGAAACTCTGGAATTTTGCCAGAGGGATGGTCCTGTTAAGATCGGGAAAAAAAATGTAATTTAGCTTTACTTCTCACCTTTGCCACGCACGCGCTGTGGGAACTTCCCTGTTCTGCCCTGCGCCTCACTTGCCGGCCTGTGAAGCATAGATACCATCACCTTGGCGTACGGGGGTAAAGAGGAACTATTTCTTGCACTGTAAACTCACACCAGGGTTTCCCTAGCTGTCCCACTTCACCAGCACGCAGGGTCATAAGGCTCTGTCAAGGGGAGACCAGCCCAGGCCACCATCATCCCTGTCGTGGGGACGGGCTGCTCCAGCCATGGCTCACAGCCCCCAACCACAGAGCCAGCAGCGACGGAGCAGCTCCATGAGCAGAGAGCGAGAGACCTCTGTCTCATGCCCTACCCTGGAGACTCCTGTTTATTGACTCCCTTCGGGACATCCCCCTGGCTTTACTGATGACAAATTGCGGGCCAAAGTTCCCCTGCATGAAAACAGGCTTTCCATCAGGTAACCAATGAGGTGAACTGCAACAGGGTGTTGCAACACCCTGGCACGTATCCACAGGCAAGACAGGCATGAACAATCCAAGGCACAGGGACAGGGCACTGCAGGAACTGAACTCCGCACAGACACAAGCCAGATCCAGGGCACACCTGCCCTCAATCCTTATCTTTTGATAAGGAACTTCACCAGAAGGAAAGGTCTGCAGAGTACATCACTGCATGCCCCAGGGTGGTGAATATCTCTGCGATTTATAATCGTATTCAGCTTTCACATTAATCTGTGTGAGTTGAGTCTACAGACAAAAAGCTGCAGCCATGTTTGCTGGATGTGGGAGGACCCAGAGCACTGACGCCACTCTGCCATCTTCCCTGGCCAGTGACCAGTCACTATTAAAGCAGCCGGGCAAGAGGTGGCTGCAGTGGGACTGTGTAGACGGCGTGTGGGGCCATGGCGACCTACCTGCAGCTGAACACCGGGGCGAAGATGCCTCTCCTGGGGCTGGGCACATGGAAGGTAACAGCTTCAGAGAAAAGCACCAGTATTGCAGAGCTCCCTGCCGCAAAACTCACTTCCCCCTGGTCTGGCTCTGAAGAGCTGTCCTGGTGTCGGGGGCTCTGCTCTCTCTGGTTGTTGGGCTGAACTTGCGTGGGAGTGGGAGTACAGAGAAACGGGTAGGGACTGGCTTCAAGACCTGGAGTGCATGTTTATGACTGCAATAAATACTGTTCTTGTAAAGCAAAAAATAACAGTCTTGGGGGGTGGGAGATTGCTTTCAGTAAGGCCGTTTTCCTAATTTTATTTTGCTAGAGTACAGGTATTTAAAATGTACTGATTTGAGATTTCTTAAGATTTATGGATTTTCAGTCCCCAGCTGGGAAAGTAACGGCTGCGGTGATGGCTGCCATCGATGCTGGGTACCGCCACTTTGACTGTGCCTACGTGTACCAGAATGAGAATGAAATCGGGGAAGGGATCCAGCAGAAAATCAAGGAAGGTGTTGTGAAACGAGAGGACCTCTTCATCGTCAGTAAGGTAAGGATCTGGTGATCTTCCACCCTGGAGCAGGTGTAGGGGAATGCTTTGCCTATAGTATTTTCATAGTAGGAAGCTTAAATACTGGACACAAACTTAATGCTGTAGGATAAAGCAATTCACAACATTTTGCAAGTCACTCCTGATACAAGCTTACTGCTTCAACCCATTCTGTGGAGAGAGTTAGAAAGGATGCGCTGTGTCTGCTGTGGTCTGGCACTCTGCTCAGGAGACCCAGAAGTGCTGAGGGGTGGATGAGGAGAGGCCATCTGCAGACCAATTGGTGCAGAAGAAAGGAGTCAGGAAAAGGTAGAGTGGGCCAGGTAGCACCAAGCAACGTAGAAAACTGAAATGCAAAGGTCTGAGATTACTTGGTGTGATGTACTGATAAAGAGGCAGTACCAGATTGGTATCAGCACCTCAGTGACTGCTAAAGCACAGCAGAGGAGAAAAACCTGGCAGTGGCTGCTGCTTGTTCCAGCAGCTGGGCTCACAGTTTTGCCAAAGAGTTGTCTCTGCTGTGTAAGGAAGATGAGGTTCTGGGCACCTTGGGACAGTGTAATCTGCTCAGCACATCTTCCAAAGAAAGTGTAGTTCTTGGGTTCTCTTTCTCGTGCTTATTAAGGAAACCAGGATATTTAGCTAGATTCTGAAGTTACTTCTTACCTTGGTAAAGATTGGTGCCAACTACTTCTTGTGGCTTGTCTTGTGTTTTCTTGATTTTGACTGCTAAATTTTTTACAGGAAATGTGCAAATGGTCAAATCTGACAGAAAACTTTCTTGAGCTAAGCCATCCTTTTCTACACAAGTCTGACCTTGCAATAGGAGTTTTTACTACAGGTCTGTCTGATCATATGTACTGCCACTGCATACACTGCATTCACTGTCACAGCCTAGTCCCATCACAGAGCAATTCGCAGCTGAAGAGCATTAGAATGGCCTAATTCCACATCACCTTCCAAAGAAGATGGAGCATTTCTGTCCTATGCAGGAGTAACTGAGGGCTTTAACCCAAAAGGTCATGGGTTGCCTTGGCTTTTTGTCTCTAGCTATGGTGCACGTTTCATGACAAACATCTGGTGAAGGGAGCCTGCCAGAAGACTCTTGCCGACCTGAAACTGGATTACCTGGATCTCTACCTCATCCACTGGCCTCTTGGGTTCAAGGTACAGTAGCAGCAATGTCCTTGGCTTTTCTTCCTGGGAGACCTCCTCAAAACTGGCAGTAACACCTCCAGCACTTCTGCTGCTCCAGTCCAGAAAGAGCATGTGTCTGTTGTGTGCACCAGTGCTGCTCTGATGCTGCTCATGCAGTTTTACTCTGGCCACATGAGCCAGGCTCTTGATCTCTGCCCGAGACTGCTGCTTGCACAGCATCCTCTGCCCTTTTGATACCAGTGAGATAGATCTAGCGCTAAGACCAGGCCTCCCAGCTGCAACCATAAGCTGTGCCTCTTTCCCTTTCTTTTACAAATCTGAAGCTTGCATATCTAAAAATTACCCCTTATGGGAAGGAGGGCTGTGCTTTGCTGCCTGACAGAAATTCTTTCCTGTGCATGTTACAGAATTGCAGAGCCAACGAAAATGGTTCTGTTTTCCATTTCTCTCTTTAATCACCAAGTACTTAATACAGTACAGACTGAGCTGACCTTGCCTGTAGGAGCCTTGGTGTTGTTTCACAGACTTTGGATTTCAAAAGATGAGGCTTTTTGATACCAAACTTTCACAGACTACATTTACTTCAAAGGTTTTATGTCAGTGTGTGTGTATATCTATATATATTCATGTACTCTTAGCCTTTCCTTTCTGCTACACCCAGATCAAAATCTCTATTCTACCTAGAGCTTTTGAGCTCCTCAATTTCATTTCATTCTCTCAATATTGTTTTACTTAGCTTTATGTGGATAAAGTTGTCAAATGAAACTGCATAATATTGTGGCATCCAGAAAATGCCAATCATTCAAAACACTTTGGCCATAGTGTCTAGTTACAGGCTGTTGTAATTTTTCTAATACAGCAACTTAAACAGTGAGTCTCCCCATGGGAAATCTGTCAGCAGTACCTTTTTCAGCAGATGTACTCCAGTACAAATGTGTACGTTCACAGGACTGAAGCCAATTCTCCATATACCTTTTTTAAAATAACTAAAGAAGCTATTATTCCTAAACGTGGATAACAGAACAATTTTATAAGGTGAACTCCAGGAAAATGTTCTATGAGTAAATCGCTTCCCTGTATGCATTTTGTGGATCATTACTTCAATGGGTCCAGCAGAAATATCTGGTTTTATTGGGATAGTATGTGGCAAAAATGCCATGACCTGGAATGAACTAAGAATGACTGAAGAATTAATAAAATTACGATGAGAATTACTTGAGCTTGTTTCATGCACTCTTAGCTCCTTACATTCCTGTTTGGTTCTTTTACACAGCTAGCATCCCAACAGAGATTATTTCAAGCATTTTATCTCTCATTGACAGGCAGGAGATGAGCCGTTTCCCAAAGATGACCAAGGCAAGCTTATACTTAGCAACACTCATTTTCTACAGACGTGGGAGGTAAGTTCAGCCACAGCAGAAAAGTCATGACCTCTGTCCTCATAACTTTTGCATGTTTCCATTACCATCAACAGTCACAGAACCGTTGTCTCATGCATACAAAACTAGTTGGAAGGAACATAAGGCAGTACAAAGCAGTTTTTCATAATGTGCGTGCTTAGTCATTACCTAGTTGCTCGTATTCCCCGAGCGCCTTACTGGAGTGCTTGACCCACAGTCAGCTGCACAATCACTTTCAGTGGAGCTGCAGATCAGACTGAAAAAGTTCTTTGCTTGACCATAACAACTGTACAATTGTTTTCACCACAGTTTTTGTGCCCTTCTTGAATTGCTCAAATACATTTTACAGAAATAATGATATTTTAGGTTGAGATCTTGCCTACAGCATGGGGCAGTGCCTTTCAGCGCTTGCATAATAGTGGGCTACTGAGCATCATCATTCTTTTCCTCATGCAACTTGGTGTGAATTTCCACAAACTCAAGGAAAGTAATTCGGGTGTGGGTGAGACAGCACCAACCTGCTATTCCCTCAGAGAGCTCTGCAACTCTAAATAGTTAACTTCTGTTGTTCATGACGGGAAACAAGCCACATCAGGAAGAACATCTTCTTCACAACCTGTCTTGCATACCAGAAGATTATTTTGCTCCTCTCTATGATAGGCCATGGAAGAGCTGGTGGATGCTGGTCTGGTAAAAGCCATTGGTATCTCCAACTTTAACCATGAACAGATTGAAAGAATCTTGAACAAACCAGGACTGAAGCACAAGCCTGCAAATAACCAGGTAAGCTGCTAGGTAACTGCAGGTGAATAGTTTTCACGGATTATAAAGATCCAATTTCAGTTGAATGAGGAGATAGAAAAAGGAGAACAAAGTAGAAAACAGCATGTACTCTTAAATTCCACTCTGAATATTTCTGGGTACACAAGGCACTGGGATACTTCCTTTTTCATCTCACCTTGCAGAAACACTGCTTACAAATGTTGGACTATTTCCCTGTGAAACGTTCTTTCTGGAAGAACAAAGAACCCAGAGATGAGCTTTGTGAAACCACTGCAGAAAAAGCTGTATATGCACTTTGCATAAAAATAAGTGTCTTCAATACTAAGGATGCATATTATCATGTAGGCCACTGGCAAATTAGGGCAAAAGGCAGCCTCTCATTGGACTAGGAGATAATCCATGGCGCACTGCAGTATTACAACAGTTCTGACACTATCAGCCTCTGTGCCTTTGTGTTGGCAGGTTGAATGTCATCCATACCTTACCCAGGAGAAGCTGATCAAGTACTGTCAATCTAAAGGGATCGCTGTGACAGCGTACTGTCCTCTTGGCTCTCCTGACAGACCATGGTAAGATCGCTTTGCAATTGCAAGGGAGCTGGCATGGATTATGCTTGAAACATGGAGACTACAACTGGACCATTAATCATTCATCTAGATACGTATCTCAGTTGCTAGGCTGGATCTTTCTATGGAGTTTCCTCCCCACTGATCTTTTTTTGCCTGTGTAGGGCTAAGCCAGAGGATCCTTCCCTTCTGGATGACCCCAGGATCAAAGAGATTGCAGCCAGGCACAAGAAAACCCCAGCACAGGTACACAGGTGCCAGTGGGTACTCCTTCCAGTAACACAACCATTAAGAAAAATAGATAGGAGGAGCAGGTAGAATCTGCATCCATTCCCTATGAACTCTGCCACTCCTCTGATTTTTTCCTAACAATATAGATTGTGTACTGTATGGCCTGCAAATTATGCTATTACCATCTCTTTGGGCCTCAGACAGACAAAGATTATTTACCCATCTCCAGAAGTCACTTCTCCTCTCAAATCCTCTTGCAGAGAATGAATGCCTTGCATAGACTGCTGAGAGTCCAGGTGGGAAGGAAAGGGACTGATTGTCCCAAAGCTGGATGGGAAAAGAGGCCTTACTTGTGAGCCTCCACCACCTTTGTCTTTGCCCTTCAGGAACAGATACCTAGGCCACAGGGACAGGAATTCTTTGAATTGCAGCTCCACAGAAAGGGTTTAGTTCTACTGAAATATACACTCGATGGCAAACAGGTGCTGGAATAAGCTCTGCTTCCTCCAGAGCTGAAGCCATCCTCACTCTGACTCAGTTTTCTCTTCTTGCAGGTTCTCCTTCGCTTCCAGATCCAGAGAAATGTGATTGTCATTCCCAAATCTGTCACACCACAGCGCATTGCAGAGAACTTCAAGGTGAATGATTAGGAGTGACCTGAGTGCATGGCATGTTCAGGGACAGCATGCCTTCCCCCTGCAGAGAAAGCAGTGACTCTTTCTCACCCTTCCCAAGTCCTCCTCAGGCAAGAGGACTGGGCTTTTTCTTTCTTTATGCTTACTTACAGTCTACTGACAGTAAGCCAGGCCTACCTTTGGAGAGGACAGATGAACAGGTCTTACATGATGTTTCCTGTTCTGTGGCTTGTGGATGAATCAGCAGGCACAGCAGGCTTGGAGCCCACAGACAGCAGCGTGCTAAAAAAGTCATATATGGAATAAGCAATGTTCATAAAATAGTTCTTGTATCCATAAAACAAGTTGTTCCTCTATCTGTTAATCCAGTGGTCCATGACTGAAAACGGACCCTCCAGTGTGGATCTGCTCTGTAGTCTTGTCTTTCTTCACACTGTTTGACTTTTCAAAGTGGTGATTTCCAGCTGTTTCTCTTGCTAGGTGTTTGACTTTGAATTGACTAAAGAGGAGATGGCAACCATTCTCAGCTTTAACAGAAACTGGAGGATCTGTGCATTAAGCAAGTAAGTGACACTGCTTGTTTCTTTCCAGCTCTTAAATTTTGCATATTCTTTACAAGGAATTTTGCCTCACAGCTACTAGCATGAAATTCAGTTTACTTAAAAATCATTCCAACTCATTAGAATCAAAATACTTTTTCAGGAGAGGGTTTAATAGTTTCATTTTTAAAACAAGGCAAACAAACTACATTTTCATTTTTAATTCAGTTTCCATGAAACTCCTTCTAACTTGAATTACAAAAAAAAAAAGGGTTCTGGATGTTCACTTCACGTGTGCGTTAGAGAAATGAGGACACATATCTCCACAGACTCTTTCTGTAATTACATGACATAAACCTTTCCCTTGGTGTCTCCTCCACGTACCTAACGCACCTCAATATAATATTTAGGTCACCCTTGGAAATAACAATCCCTCTTTGATTTCTTTCAGTTGCACAAATCACAAGGAGTACCCGTTCCATGCAGAATACTGAAGATGCTTTTAACATGGCCTTCACAAGACCTCTGCTCTAACTAGTTTTCTTACTGCATCTGCCCCGCTGCTGCCAGTGAAGGCATGGGATGTTTATCCCATGAGATTTGTTTGAGTTCTGGTTTGGTTTTTTTTTAGAACAAAAGGAAAGAGTATTTTCTACAGGACAAAATGTAATAGTTTTCTGTGTATTAGAAGAGAGGAGCCCAGGCAGAGCTGCTAAGCAGAGAACAGGGAGAGTTTGAGCCAC